>JBBBDQ010000327.1:1365000-1665000 GCA_037127315.1 Ascarosepion bandense
TTATCAAGTGTTCTCAAAATTATTTTCAGTTTATGATTTACAAATATAAATAATTCTGACTAAAATCGGGAATTCTGATGACATAGAAACATAGCTTATAACTTGATCACGAGGAAATCCTTTTGTAAGGAGAAATTTTTATATTACAGAAAACACTTCTTCAACGGGAAGCATAATTTACCGGCATCCTTTAAACAAATTAATATCTTTCCTAAAGTACATTTCCCCGTAAAGCATGGTAAAGAGATCTCGAAAAGCCCATACAGATCACGTATATATATATATATATATATATATATATATATTAAACTATACTTGGGTATCAAACTTTCTTTGAAACATCTTTCATTGAAAACGAATGACACAGAAGATTTAATTAAATTAATTGTTTAATTTTTTCCAGTATCCTAATATTTTCCCGTTATTTTGGGGATAAGGAATATGAGAATTGTCCATATTTTTAACGTCCCAAGCGCTTGCTGCCTCTAGTTTAGCCATTATCAAGTGTGTATATATCAATGGCGTTATTAATTTTTTTCATGTTTTTACAGCAACTTACTAATTTATTTGTATTATTTTAGAAAAGAAGCATTCATTCCAAGCTCACACATATATAAAATCAACAAACTTTATATTTCATTTATTATTTTTTATTGCTTCATATATATAAATCCAATGATAAGAATAGGCGACATTACCATAGATAGATAGATAGATAGATAGATAGATAGATAGATAACATATTAAATATGAATGAACCTGTGATAGATAAGAACCCACAGATAAAGAAAGAAAAAAAGAAAGAAAAAATCTCAATAGACAGCTAGATAGATAATAAAGAACATGATAAAAATAGATAGATAGATATATAGATATATATATATATAGATAGATAGATAGATGTCATGTTGTTAAATTTATCTGTTTAACAAACTTGGTACTGGAACGTGGATATTAATAGAACTGATTGGAGCAATACATTTGTTTATATATATTTCAATAATTATCAGTAGAATGTCGATGCAAATGTGTGTCTGTGTGGGATGATGGTCACGCGCATGTGTATGCATGTATGTATTATGGTTTAAACATACACACAACCGCAAGTAAGCGCACGTAGGATAGACCACATACATTGATAACGAAAACACCAGCGAATATATTAAAGAAAGTCGACAATGACAAGATATGCAAACTTAGTCTTAAAGTACGTGTAACAATTCAAATATAGACCCTGTTATGGGATAGCTACAAATGTATAAATAACGATTGCATCTTTTACATATGAAGATAAGTATTCAACAAGTGTGTGTATATATATATATATATATATATATATATATATATAAACACTACCTCTCCAGTTTTTTGTTAAGAAAATGATGTAATTCATAATATTTTTAGTATTTATTGCTAAGCAGATAATTTTAAATGAAAATAGAATAGTTGTTTTGTTAATACTGCACAATAACATGTGCATCAAATGTACTGTCCTAGTGCCCAGTTTTTGTGCTCTCTTCCCCATGCTAGTCTCTTCTTCTTATTGGCTGGCCAGCGCAAAGGCTATTTGGATGTTTTGTAAAGTAATGATAACAAAAGAACCATTCTATTTTCATTTAGAATTATCCACTTTGCAAATAATATTAAAAATAATATCAAATACATAATTTTTTTAAAAACTAGGGTTGCCTGATAGTTATGACCGGTAGTGTATGTAAAGGAAGATGAGGTCAGAAGAGAAAAACAAGGCGAAGAGACGACGCATACTAGATCAAGAAAAGGAACACATTATTTGTTTTGTTTCAGTTAATGTGCACAAGGGTCTTTCTATCTATTTATCTATCAATTTCAGTCCAAAACGTAATAATACCTATATATATATATATATATATATATATATAGAGAGAGAGAGAGAGAGAGAGATAGATAGATAGATAGATAGATAGATAGATAGATAGATGTGTGTGTTCGTGTGTATGTGTGTATTTATATATATATGCATATCTATCTATATGTATACATATATGCATATTTAGAGTAGATAGACTAAACTATCACCCGGTTCACACTCCACCCAAGTCTATTGAACAGATGTAGATGCTCATCCCTTTTTCGCTGTTTAGGATGTGGTTTCCGGCTTTCACTTTTCCAATCTTTGCACTCTTACGTAGCCCCTCCATCAGTGGCGTTACCGCCTTGCTCGGGGTGATATGATAAAAAAAGAAATATATATATATATATATATATATATACATATATATATATGCACACACACACACACACACACACACACACACACACACACACATAAACAGAAATAGGGCAGAAAAGCAAACGGATCTCGACATGTGATGTCACAACTTTATTCGCCTAAAGAGAATCAACTTTAGACTCGAAACATGTGTAGCGACACAAATACCATTATGGACACTTAATATATCATACAAAAAGCAAATAATAATTATAAAAATAGCAAAAATAAATCTAAACTTTAAACAATATGTTCACGGCTATTTGCATTGTTTCTTATATATATATATATATATATATATATATATATATATATATATATATATATACCTTATATAGCGATATGAAAAATAACTCACCCATCTCCAACCTCTAACTATATTTTTCTGTTTAGTTGTAGATGTAACTTTTATTTCGTTAATCGAGACGAAACATACCCACAAGTATATTCTGACTTTATGCTCTTCACTTTGACTGTGGGAAAAAATGTTAACGAATTGTTTTTACATGTCTATGAAAATTTTTATCAACATTTTCCAAAAATCGCCCGGCGAAGTAAAATTTACAGTACTAAAATATGATAACTGCTATGCAGCGATGTAAAATATTTTTTATTATTATCACGTATATATATATATGAGCACCTCGGCGTTGTGTAATGGTTAGCAAGCTCGTCTTTCTAGAATCATTATAACTGAGTAGTGAGTTCGATCCTCACTAGGTACCCCCTACTTTCGGCCGTATGTTACGTTTAACCAACGCTTACAATATCACCCCCCTCATGCTAGGGGGTTGGGTGCAGATCTAACAACCTAGCCCATAAAAAAAAACGGTTTGTCAAGGAAACAGCAAAAACGCTGCCCTACACACCATAAGGTGTCGGGAAAAGTTTATTACTTTATATATATGTGCACCATTTCATGTGTAAAAGGACATCAGAATGTGTCAACTGCACGAAATCAGTCGATCATATATCGAAAAGAACTTATGCTCTGGTCTGTCAACATTTGAGCAATTCAGCGTTTGTATGTGGGGATACTAAGAGAATATATATTTTTTTATGTTTATCAGACACGGCCAAGAATATAAAAGAGGCAGAGGTGTGATCTGAATACATGGAAATGGTTGAGAGTGTAGCGCATAACCTAATTTTTTCTAGTTGATCAAATGACCAAATATGAGCAGCCCGAGAAGGGACTGATTGTTTAGGTTCAGTAATTTTTCGAAAATCATTATCTATCTATCTATCTATCTATCTATCTATCTATCTATCTATCTATCTATGTATTCATTATCGATAGATGGAACCTTTCTGTTTCTTCATTATCTATCTATCTATCTATCTATCAATCTATCTATCTATCTATATATATATATATATATATATATAGAACTATTAGGTTTTCATTATCTATCTGTCTATCTATCTATTTATATATCGATCTATCAGTTTCTTAATTGTCTATCTATCTATCTATCTATGTATTCATTATCTATCGGTGGATCTTTCTGTTTTTTCATTATCTATCTATCTATCTATCTATCTATCTATCTATCTATCTATCTATCGATTTGTTAGTTTTTTCATTATCATCTATCTATCTATCTATCTATCTATCCATCTATCTATCTATCTATCTATCTATCTATCAGTTTCTTCATTATCTATCTATCACTTCAATCAAACCTTCCTCCTTCTCTATCTTTCTCTCTCTCTCTCTCTCACTTTCTATCGTTCTATTTCCACTGAATTAATGGTTTTATTTTTTAATCCGCTATTTGCTTTACTTCAAACGTCATTATCAAGAATACTTCGTATTTTGTTATTTGTTAAACAGTGTGCATTACGTCTATCGCTCGGATTTTTGTTATTGACATTTCTCGAATATGCAGGCCGATAGACCCATTACACCGTGTTTAGAGTAAATGTATAAATGGGGCGGCGATTTAAAAAAAGAATGAGTTCCCATGATAATATCGATTGCATATATATATATATATATATATATATATATATATATATATATATATGCGTTGTTGTGTAGTGGATATCGGTTCTAAACAAAAAACAGGAAAGCCGAGTTCGAATTCCAGTCGACATTTGTTGCATTTACATACGCGCAAATAGCTTGGGAAAAGTATTAATCCGTCTCTTCTCGCTAGCTATGGATTTAATAGCAGAACAGATTGGTTTTTACAGCTTTGTTTGGCCACAAGTCTGCCGCTGAAAGTAATGGCAACCTACTGCAGGAAAATTTCTCTCCAGTCAGTCAAGTCACATTCGAGATATGATCACCCAAGCGTGTATCACGAATGGTGACTTAATTGACTGATTTTCTCAGAATACTCAGAGTATGCACTTTTGTTAAGCCTTGTCGTATATTTTCTTGCATGCGAACATGCTTTTTCCTTCTCTTCTGCTGTTGCTAAGAAGTGGCATAGGTCCGCAAATATGGAGGATTCATTGAGTATTCATTGAGAACTCCCAACTCAGTCATAATTGTTATAACTGTTCATAGTCTATTTTCTCAATAGTTAGTTATATTTCAAAATGATACTCCTTATTCATTGGTGAATATTAATCACGAAGAGAGAAGGAGTCAAAATAAAAATGTGATCAAAAATTCAGATAACTCATTCGACTACTGACTTATTGAATCTGTTGTGTATGTTTATGATGCAGCGATGATAGGTACATGGTTAAGCCACGAAAGGGTCACCCCCTTAGAACATGATATATGATGCTTGTCAAGTGAGCTATTTTTCTGGGATGTGTGTCAGTTCGAGAACCCGGAACACTGCTAGTCGGATTCTCTGTCTTCGGGCGGAGAGGAAACCAGACGAGGCTATGCCGAAGAGTAAAATCTCGTCTAACGAAAAAAAAATGTAGGGTCTACAGGAGATTTTTGTCCAAGTTTAAGGACTCACTAATCTTACAATAAAAAAAATTGGCCTTGTGGTATGTCCAGCTTCAGTGGGGAGGTTAGTGGTAAATACTAAGTTCAAGAAACTTTTCATAAACACGCACACACACACACACACACACACACACACACACACACACACACACACACACACATACACACATATATATATATATATATATCGGCTAAGATACATTTTAATGTATATTTTTATTTATGGATAAAAATGCTCAATATCAGAGATATAAAAGTGGACAATGGGATCAATAGAAAGTGGCGAGAGTTTGCTTGATACCTCAGAAAATTCATCAGGTGTTGACCTCAGTATTCACATTTGTATATATATTTATATATATATATGTTAATTCATATTTGGTAGCAACCGTTCTTTTAAATTTTAAGCATGTTTTTGTTAAAAAATGATAGACTAGTAAGGTTTTATTAATGTTTTATTTAATTTTTCCAATATTGTAACAGGTTTTCTTTTGGCCGTAGATAAAAAATGTAAAAACGTTCCGTAATTATTTTTCCAAGTGTATCAGACACTTCTTTTCCCATTCATATGGATGTTATGTTACGATGTTTTTATTCTAATGTTGTGATTGTAACGTAATTTATTTTGTTTTGTTTTTTGAAAAAGGAGGATTCTTTCAAATATATATATATATATATAATTGTCATCCGCTGTATCATAGGTCATCTGTTCGGTTAGACTCCGATTGCTACACAACCCAGGCTCGAAACCCGATCAATTTGGCGTCAGTTGGCGACTCTACCCCTGGGCCACGGGGCGTTCGGTGGAAGGGAGCATTTTTTTTATCGCATATCATATTACGCGCCCAATAGCTAGCGTGCTCAAATTTCATTTTTACTGAAATGAGCGATGCGTACACACTAGAGTGGCTACTGTTTTTCAAAGTCTACCTTTCTTCAGGGTGTGAGAGCGTAATTTGTTAGCCACTCGCTCTGCACATAATAACAAAGAGGTTTGCAGAGGATAAATGTGCTCCTGCTTGGTTTACATGGTGCAGAGTCCTATTTTCAGATATATTCTTCCACCACCAAGTTTAATATTTCTTTTCTTATCAGAACGATCAGAGCTAGTTTCCGAGCAGCTATACACTCATAATTACCATTAGACACATCAAAACTTTTTTTGAATGATCTGCAGTATCCTCAGATTGGCTCACACGCACTGTAAAATGTCTGTATTTGGGGTACTGGTGAGAATTCCAAGCAGTACAGCATACCGTTTCCAGATTTCTGGTGGATTCGATTACGTCATAATGCTCCTTTCCTTACAGACGATGACCAACTGACCCTACTATATTGTGCGGGTGATAAAATCATAAATAAACAAAAGGCATGCTCGAAGTTAAAAATATTGAATGTCGCCAATTTAGCCATTGCACCCTGTTTATATGTATGTTTACAAGAAAAGAAAGAGGTGACAGGGGTCGATGGAACTGTTGATATTTATTGTCCAAATTTATTACAGTATGTATCTAAACGGCTTATTTATTTAGTTTCGTTTACCTGCCTGAATATTCGAGAAATCTAATTAAAGGAAATGTATGCTCTTCGGTTGGATTCGAACCTTGCAACGCTTATTCGTAACCAAGGCCGTAATGTCTCATCGCATCTAACCGTAGTTTCTCTTTTGTCCAGGTTTTTATGTCGTACAATAAATTCACTTTCTGATATATTCTCTTCTTCCTCTGTTCTTTCTCTCTCTGTTTCTCTCTCTCTATATATATATATATGTATATATATATATATAGTGAGAGAGAGAGAGCATATGCTCTTTGCCCTAAAACCATTTTCCCTATTAAATCAACTTTTGAGTTTTACTTTTTTTTTCAAGCTTAAGATTTGAAGTGTTAGAAAGAATGGCAACAAAAAGGAAATTGATGCTGAGCATCAGGAAGAGACAACTGAAGTTCCTGGGACATGCGATGAGGAAGGAAAGCCTGGAGAACCTGATACTGACTGGTCAGATAGAAGGAAGGAGAGACAGAGGAAGGCAGCGGATAACATATTTGCAGGGCCTGATCAGGTGGATGACGGAACGGGGGTTGCCAGGAGCAACAGGAGCAAACATACTAAGAGCCACAAGGGCTAGGGAGACGTGGAGATCCATGATCGCCTACGTCCTGAAGGGACAGGGCACATAGAAGAAGAAGAAGAAGATTTAGTTTAAATTAAATCATATTATAAATTTATTTCAGTCCCTTTTTTTTTCTTAAGTATGAAGAAATTTAAAAGAGGACAGAAAATTCGACATTCACTTCCGATTGTGCGTTGTTAAAGGAAGCTATTATGAAAGTAGAAAATTTCGCAAAAAACAAAAAAACAAAATAATAAAAGAATACTTGACTGTTATATAATGTCAGTCCTCTAAATGACAATCAGTTCTCTACAGTTTCGTCACTGATGAAGAAAAACTTGAAACAAAGTTGTTGTTCTACAGAAGGATGCGATGATACAATAGACTGAAGATGTGAGCAACGACAATACTTTAGAGAAAATGGAAACAAAAAGTAAACTTATAAATAACATTAGAAATAAGTAACCGAAATTTCTAGGGAACAGAATGAGGAAAAAGAGGGCTTAGAAAATTTGCTACTCACATAACTTATTGAAGGCTAGAGCGACAGAAAGAAGAAGTGTATAACCTACCTAATGAGTATATCTAATGGATGGCAGAACAGGGTTGGTTAAGATAACAAAAAGACAAGCTTAACTACGACAAACTTAAATACTACAAAAAAAAAGGAAATTGTGGATAAGCACCACCTGAAAGAACACAAGACAAAGAAGAAGATAAATATAATCTCAATATAAAAATATTACATACACGATAATTTCTCTTATTGAGTATATATCTTTTCAGTTAAGTGTCATACGGGATACACACGTGTGCGATCTTTTTCTCATTTTTTTTTAATCGTTTCACGCCCAAGCAAGGTGGTATTGCCACTGGTGCGTAGGGAGCTACATAGGAGAAGAGTAAAAGTTCAAGCAGGAGGAGAGCGAAACGAAAGACGAACCAGGTACAGAGGGTGTCGGAGAAATGCCAAAAGAAGGATGGGAAGACCAGTGGGAAGACAGTTGCGAGTTTAGAGTGAGAAAGGAAAAGAACAAGATACACGAGGTGATAGGAAAAAGACGAGAGAAGGACTGGAGTCAAGTGGATAAGAGATGGGAATTGAAGTTGCATTTACATTCTCGGTGACTTTAGCGGTCAAGGTAGTAGCTTGCCTTTTCTTTCTGCGGTAGACTGGTTGCCATTCTGTCCATTAAACTCATAGCTTGTGGAGAACATATGGATTCATAACTTTCAAAGGGTATCTGCACGTAATTGAATGTAGAAAACGAGACTAGAATTCGAAATCGGATCTCTCATTTCTTATTCCGAGCCGTTATAACACATCACCCATTACTATATATATATATATATATATTATTGTACTAAGAATGATTAAATTTCACAGTAGACATCAAAGATCGACATTGAAGTGACGTGACGCTTTGCTGTTTAGGGTCCAGATTAAAAATTTTTTTCAAATAAGTATTGCAAAGTGAAATGAGTCGATCTTCGCTAACCATTGGGAATCTTTTAATATTTTTGATACTTTAATTTTTTACTTCTGTGAGCTATTGATTACTTTCTATCTTACTGTGTGACATCGAATACTGGACAATTCCCTCAATGATGATGAAGAAACTTGAAGTAACAGAAATGTTTTTCTAGACAATGATATTGAGAATACCATGTACTGGACATGTAATTAACAACAATGTCTTGGAGTGAACAGAAACAAAAGGGAACTTATACTTGACATCAAGAAGAAGCATTTGAAATTTTTGAAGCACCTAATGCGAAAGGAGGGCTTGGAAAACCTGATACTCATAGGACAGATTGAGGAAAATCGGCTCATGACATACATGATGAGCTTTAGCAAATTGATAGTAAAACAGAGTTTGGGTCAAATTACAAAAAATAACAAAAAAACAAAGCTTATTTAGAGCTACAATGAGCAGGAACATATGGCGAGCTATGATCACTTGTGTCCCGAAGAGACGTGATACATGAAAGAATACGACGGTAAATTTAAAAATTCTCGATCATTGTTTTCTCGCCAGTGCTTATAAAAATGCAAAGCATAATCTGAGAAAACGTTTAGAAAAAATTATCCTAATTTAACGCAAGGTCTAGTGGATAAATGCTTTGGCGATATCCAGTGAGGTGGCAATGACCGAGATATAGTGAAGGATGAATCATCAGAAAGAATCAGTTGAAATTTCTGAAGTACGTAACGAGGAAAGAAGGCTTGGAAAATATGTTTCTCGCTAATCAGATTGAAGGTAAAAGACAGGTGAAAACATCGTGTAAAGGACTTGAACCTATGTTTTATCGATTATTCAAAGGTGTTCGATAAAATACACCACAAAGAATTGATGGAGATGTTCAGCAGCCTTGATATACTTGGAAAAGAAATAGGGGTAATCAAGAATCTCTACTGGCACAAAACTGCCTGCATATGGGCAGGTAACGAATTCAGCAGATAGAAAGAGGCGTAAGACAAGGATGTGTCTTTTCACCGGATCTATTCAACTTGTACAACAAGACTATTCTGAGGACCCTATATCTTATGCCAGGATTTGTCATCATATAAGATACGCAGATGATACGGTACTGATAACAGACACGGAAAAAACTGCAAGACGTCCTACAGAAGGTAACTGAGGAGAGTGACAAGAAAGGACTACAAATAAACTGCAAGAAAACCGAATGCATGGCCATCAGCAAAAAGAGCAGCCCAAAATACTAAATACAGGTTGGGGATACTAAAATCAAGCAGGTACAAAAATTTAAATACTTGAGAAGTGTTCTTTGAAACGGAAATTGCGGCACAGAGATCCGAAGGTGAATTGGCATGGTGAAAGACACCTACCAGAAGTTGAGTAGAGGTCTAAGAGACAGGAAAATGTTGCTGGAAAGAAAGAAAACAGTACGGGATTGCTATGTGATGTCAGGTTTTCAATATGGCAGTGAGTGCTGGAGAATAACTTAAATCACTTGAAATGTGGTTCTACAGAAGTATGCTGCGGATATCATGGACCGAGCATATGAGCAATGACGAGGTTTTGGACAGGATGGAAACGAAAAGGAAATTAATACTGAGCATCAGGAAGAGACAGCTAATGTTCCTGGAACACGCAATGAGGAAGAAGGGCTTGGTGAACCTGATACTAACAAGCCCCATAGAGGGAAAAAAGACAGGGGAAGGCAGCGGATAACATATTTGAAGGGCCTGAGCAGGTGGATAACAGAACGGAGTTTGCGTGGTGAAAGAAGAAAGCGTGCTAAGACCCACCATGGGTAGGGAGACATAGAAAGCCATGATCGTCTACGTCCTGAAAAGACAGGGCACATATAGGAAGAAGAACCATACTTTATGGGCTTGAGCAGATGGATGGCAGATCAAGTTTTGGTAGATATAGCAAATCTGCAAAACTTATTATGAACTACAAAAGACAGGAAGATGTGGAGGGCCATGATCACCTACGTCCTTAAATAACAAGACACATAAAAGAAAAATGGAGTGAAAGATCACGAAATGTGTCGCTCTTCGCTAGATATTGTGAATCTTCTTTGTAAAATTGATATTGTTATTTTTGCTCAATATAATTATTGATTACATTCTTGACACCAAAAAGTTGTTTACCTTAGCCTATGCCGGATTATATATTTTACGTATATCAATATGTGTAATTATTTTTACTTATACTCACACAAACACGCACAGACACGCACACACACATATAAATTTATATATATGACTTCATAGAACCGCATTACAAGTTTACGACCTGTGTCTGCTATTCGGGATGACTGTTATCGTCGCATAGTAATGTATTATGTCAACACAAGATAATATCATCTTTGATAGTGGATGTCTTTATGCTAACATCCCTGTAACCTCTCTGAATCAGGCTCATGTGAGCCGAAAGCTTAGAATCAGCATAAAAAATATATCCAAATTTTCGACAAATTTTCGCCTGAAATTAATGCCACAATACGATGTTTAGAACGGCTCATGATTAAACATAATAGACATTCTTTGTCTGTTATATTTAACAATATATGTTTCGAAAATTAACTTGATTTTATGCAACCGACAATTTGAAATGAATTGTTTCAAATTGTCGGTTGCTTATAACCAAGTTTCGTTAAAATTCGTTGATTTTCGTAACATGTTTACATTTGTTGACATCACGATACATTTCAGAGCAGATATGTTGTTTACAATGGATCGAAAACTGTGTTATATAGGGTTGATAGAAACCTCGTTTAGACTGTAGGCTATTCGTGGTCGAGAGGTCTAAGACATTACCACATCAAATGGTAGCTTCCCCTATCTAGATAGGAGTCACAAATTCGAATCCTGCCGAATGGCATACATTTTCGTAATAAAAATTTATCGCAAACAATCATATAAATATATAATACTATTTCATTAAAAACAGTATCGATAAAAAATAATGTTCAAACAATTCATTTCAAATTGTCGGTTGCCTATAACCAAGTTTCGTTAATATATATATATATATATTACGAAGATTAACGAGACTGGTTATAAAACAGGCCGGTAGAAATCAATATATTTGTCACTTTTGTATATTAAAACTCGAGTGTTTCCTGGGTGCATGACTTCGTATAAACAGTATAGTCGAATTGAATTCCATCTAAGGATGATTACTTTTAAATATTTATCATTACTTCAGTCTACTATTCTTTTTCTCTCTGTGATTTGCACCATCAGTGGCCATCTTGACAGAGGTTCATCGTTAAATCTAGCTACGATATTTGAGTGGTAAGTGGATGAGCAGAGTACTGAGAGACAGGAAAATCTCATTGGATACAAAGAGTGCTGGATTCTGTCCTTCTGTACTGAAGTGAATGTTGACGATTTCTTCAAGGATGAAGGATGTGGCTTTACAAAAGGATGCTTAGGATACCATGGACTTTGAGCTGTTGGAGAGGATGCGAACAAGAAGAAAACTCATACTTAACATCAAGAAGAGACTGATTAGGTTCCCGGGATACGTAAAGAGGAAGGAGGGCCTGGAGAATTTAATACTTACATGACGGATAGAAGGAAATAGAGACATGGGAAAGCAGGGCGGGACATACTTGATATGCCTGAGTAAATAGGTGGCGGAAAAGTGTTTGGAAGACATACCAAGAGAAAAATATTGAGATCGACATAAGAGAGAGAGAGAGAGAGAGAGAGAGAGAGAGAGAGAGAGAGAGAGAGAGAGAGAGAGAGAGCCAAGTGGAAGTCCATGATCGCCTACGTCTTGGATGGAGACGGCACATGAAGAAAAAAATGGATAAGCAAACAGCTGGGAAATCCCCTATTACAAGATGACATTATCTGCTTGACACAATAGCACCCGAAAGCTGTTAACATCGTTGTCACATATATCAGAAATCGATCAGATATCAATCTTTCTATGTTACATTGAAATGTACGTGTCTACGCAAGGAGGTTAAAGAAGATGTTCCATTGTCAGACAATATTTATCGCAAGCGCACACGTATTCACGAGAGTCAACTAAAATTTTGTTCCATCTAATGATGTATCAGTCAGTTAAATGCCATACTTGATACAAGCTGGGGCGATCATGTCTCGATAGAGACATGAATGACTGGGCAGAAGATTATCCCGCAGAAGCTTGTCATTACTTTCTGCGGTAGACTGGTTACCAACCATGGCTATAGAACCCAATCTGTGCTGTTATTTGACTCATAACTGGATGGACGAGACGGATTAATAGCTTTCTCAAGGGTATTTGCACGTAAGTGAGTGTAAGGGATTGAACTGGAATTCCAACTCGGCAACCTCGATTTCTCAGTTCCGAGACGATTAATGATGCATACTAGTGCGAAAAATATACTAACTACCATTCTGTCTATTTCCTTCAAGCCAGCTCACTTTCTAAACGGATTAGATCTCGACACCAGTTTGAATTTGAGAAAAAGCCAAGGTAACAAAACTCACTCAAAAATACCATGAAATTATTCATAGAAAAGAAACAAAAGGCATATATATATATATATATATATATATATATGCGTGTGTGTGTGTGTGTGTGTCTGTGTGTCTGTGTCTGTGTATGTCGGTGTGTGTGTGTTTGTGTGTGTATGGTGTATAGCTAGGTATTTGAAGGCTATCACATTACGTTTAGTATAACAAAGGAAGGAAAAAAAGGTGTTTGTTATTACCTATTTATTATTCATTAATATTACGAAAATCAGAATCTCATCTTCACAATGATAGGAGAGCTTGGTTTCAAGTTGTCCGCTGCTGGACCGACCTACTTACAGGTACATAACACACACATACTCACTACAATTAATGACAGCAGCAGCACGGTCCAACAGCGGACAACTTGAAACCAAGTTCTCCTATCATTCTGAAGATGAGATTCTGATCTCGAAATGTTAATGAATAATAAATAGATAATACCCAACACCTTCTTCACTTTCCTTTATTATACTAAACGCATTGTGATAGCCTTCAAATACCTAGCGAGAAAATTCTCTAATATATATATATATATATATATATATATATATATCGGATAAAGCTTTCACATTCATATGATTATCAAAAGTTGAATTTAGATGCATGTTACTCCTTTTAATGGATTTCGAAAATTCTTTCATTTTTATACAGAAATAAGATCTCAGATCGCTATCTGTTTAAAATTCTGTATAACTGGTTGGTTATAATCACGTGATCAGACATAGCAATTCTTGCTCCAAAAATTGGTATTCACATAATAATATACCAGTCACATATGCTGAAAATAGGCTGGATTTAAGCTAATGATACTATTATGATCATAAATGAAAATAAATAATTTTATTCATGTAATATAAATGAGTCGTATTATCGTAAATTATGATCATATAACATTTTAAACTGTTTAATATATTTTCTCTTTCATCGAATCAGCAGTCGACGTTAGCATAAGCTAGGCTTTATACGTACTGCCTGACTTTAGTCTTTCACCAAAACGAATGTCTTCTCGTTTTATTGTGGCAAGAAGTTACTGTAAATTGAGTTTTTATCTATCGGGTGCACAAATTTTCAAATGCATAAATGTTTAAAGTTCTTTCACAGGTGAATATGTACTCAATATTTCTCCCGTCAGTAGTTACAAATGTTACATTATACAAATGATATAAATAATATACTGAACTTAAAACATAAAGATTATTTTAATACATTGCGGAATAATATAGCTGGGCAGAAATTCTGAACTATGTTTTGATGAGAAACTGAAAATCCTTGAGTTTGGGAACGTGAATGGACAGATGAATAAAAAGAAAGCAATTGTTTCAAATCGTCGGGAAGCTGATATTTTTAAAAACATGAAAAACAAACAAAAAACAAAAACAAAAACAAAAACATAAAACAAAAAACAAAAAAATACCTAAATTGTTTGGAGTGGGATGTCCAAAAGTAAAAAACGCCCATTTTGAAAATCGCACAGCTTGAAAACAGGTTGGTAATGGGTAAATAATCAAAAGCGTGTATAAAAGGTTCCGGGAGGATACAATGCAAGAAACTGGTGCACATGGTTGCTATTCAGAATTGTCATTCTTTAAGACATTTTGGCGCTGTAGCACATAAATGGAAGGGGAGAGTTGATAGGTCTGTATATTTCGTGTGCACACACAAACACACACACACACACACACACACACACACACACACACACACACATATATATATATATATATATATATATTGGTATATGAGTGTGTGTGTGTCTGTATATATATATATATATATATATATATATATATATATACATATTCCCCAGTGGATGACTCCACAGTATTCTACTACTGTGGTCGTTGTCAAAAACCCTGCTGATCGCGTATTGTAATTTAAAGAGAACTTATTTTTCACTGCAGATCGTCGCCATCAACGAAAATGCCCGTATATATATATAATGTTGCACACACAATCAATTAGTCGCACACCGTTCTATCTGAAATGTAGCTAATGTCTCGGACATTATCCTATTTATTTGTTTAATTGAGTAAGATTCGTAAATATCTCCATGGTTTGATTGAAAGTTAAATTTGGCAGTTACATTTTTTTTTCAATCAGCTGCATAAATGAATGCTAAAACTCATTTCAGTATCTTAGTAGCCCATTAGTCTAAACTTGTTTTATTTAGAGATATGACCGGCATTATGATGGTCAGTCAGTTAAGTCAGTGCCATACGTGATACACGCTTGGGCGATCATGTCTCGAAAGAGACATGACTGACTGGGCTGAGGATTATCCCGCAGTAGGTTGCCATTGCTTTCTGCGGTAGACTGGTTGCCAGCCAAGGCTATAGAACCAAATCTGTTCTGTTATTTAACCCATAAATGGAAGGAAGAGACGGATTAATACCTTTCCCAGGGGTATTTGCGCGTAAGTGAATGCAAAGAATTCAACTGGAATTCGAACTCGGCTCCCCGATTTCTCGTTCCGAGCCGATATCCACTGCCCCACAAAAGCTAACGAAAAAAGAAATGTGTTTGCGGATTAAAGAAAAATATATGAAAATGTAAGCGAAAACCATACTCACCCACCAGCACTAAATAACACATTTTTTCTTTTCCTTTTTTCTTCTTATACACACCCACGCACACACATTTACACAAACACACGCGCACACACATACACGCCCATTTATATATATCCAAAGATGTTTTATTCAAATATAACAATAATGTCTCTCGGTTCTCTTTAATCAAACTTTTTGGGATGAATACTTGCTGCTTATATATATATATATATATATATATATATATATATATGTATGTGTGTGTGCATATTTATGTCTTTAAAGTAAAGCGTTCCACAGTTTATAGTAATTTACTTTTTTAATAGTGCTCGATACTGTGTAGAACATTATATATGTAGTAATAGTCTTTATTGTAAGTGTTTAAAATGAAACCATAATTTACAGCTCTTGTGTTGCAGTAAACTATTTTCTATTATAAACACTGATAATAAAAATATTACTATATATATATATATATATATATATTGGCTGCTGGTGTTTGTTTACATTTTGTGCATAGCACGTTAAAATCTAACTACTTCCGCCGTGCGCTGATAGCTTAATAGTCGAATCTCCAACTGATGTCAAATCGAGAGGTTTGAAACCCAGCGGAAGGCAATCGGATGTTTAACCGTCTGATGAGCTGCAAAATAGGATTAAGTTCAGATGACTAAATCAAGCAATTCTTGCAAACGAATTTCACAACGTTCCAAAAGTCATCATAAAATCAAGCAATTCTTGCAAACGAATTTAGCAACGTTCGAAAGGTCTCCAGTAAAAAATAATTAAAAACATTACTTTTTAAAAATTTACAAATTGCACAATACACCTTAATCAAAAATTTGAAAGATTTATATTGTACTTAATAGACAGATCGTTTCCATATTATTTAACAAGCCTTGCTTGACATAATTCATATTGCCGAAAAACACCTTATTTAGGATTATTGGATGTTTCTTGAATAAATTCCAGGTACAATGGCAGGAAGCCGAATAGTGTCTTCGATCCTCACCGAGTGGTTTGCATTATTATTGTTACAGAATGATTTTCGAAAACTAGCTTGAGTCAAAAATAATTTGCGTTTTTCTAATTAAATTCATTCTACAAAAATTATAAAGTACAGTTTCATTTTATTCAATAATATATTCACCATTATATATATATATATATATATATATATATATATATCATTACTAAAGCATAGAAAAAATAAAATTTAGTATATGGTGCGCGACTTTTGGGACACCCATATACTAATGTTAATTATACGAATTTTTATAAAAATCTAGATGGTACTCGACATTCTATATATATATATATATATATATATATATATATGTGTGTGTGTGTGTGTGTGTTTTCGATGAAATCGTAAATATTTGTCTTTCCCGTGATGGTCAGTAGAAGAGCAGTTGAATTTTGAGTGTGAGAGAGAACAGACCAAACAAATTTCAAAGTTGTTACCTATTTTTTCTTCCTTTATGCATCTTTGTGTTGTTATGAAGAAAAACCTTTACCAGATTAACGAGTGCAGCTTGATTTTCGATAAAACATCTTTGGATACGTTGAAACTGAAGAACGGATAAAAGTGCATATTGCGTTTTAAGATCCCCAAATGAATAATACCATACGATATCATCTTACGCCCACTATCACCTTTCTTCCGTGGATCTCAGCCTTTGAGGTTAGCCGGAGAGATTTATTCTTGTCAATCTACTAATATTATTTGAAGTTGGTAAAGTTGGTTGTTTTTTTACCTTAGAGCACCAATCTTTAGGGTAAGATGAAGTCTTTTTTATCATATCTCACTCGAAAACATCGTCCTGTCATTGCGATTAAAGAGTTTTTTCTTTGGTGCCTCGACTTCAAGATTTGAAGTGAAGTACGATAATTTTCGAATTTTTTTAGTGTAATGGATATCGGCTTTCAGTGATAAGTCGGAGATCCGAGTTCGAATTCAAGTCGAAATCGTTTCATTCATTTACGCAAAATACCCTAACGCCTCTCCCTCCAGCTATGGGCTGAATTGCAGTACAAATTGGGTTCTAGAGCCTTGGTTGGCACAGAAAGTAATGGTAACCAAATGCGGGAAAATCTTTTGCCTAGTCAGTCATGTCTCGAAAGACATGATCGCCAAACCCTGTATCACGTACGGTAATTAAATGACTTGAATTGAAACCGTAGTCATAATTTCTAATCAAATTGAACAATTTGAAGTCTTGTAAACGGTTTGTAAGATCAATCACAACTGAAAAGTGAGTTCCATCCTCACTGCGTGTCCCATACAATGAAGTTTTTCCTACCTTTTGCTTTCCCGTATGCTACAAACTTCAAAAATTCAGTTACAATGTCAATTGCCATCTTGCATCTCTCTGAATTTAGTTATTTTTTATTGTTCTTTTTTTAGTGTTAGATCGGAAGAGTGGTCAGTTGAAATTTTTATAATTGTCAAGACTTTTCTAGCTACGTCGATACATTGTCGTATCATCGGCATAGATGTTTACAAATGATCGGTGTATATTTATTAGTTAGATCATTTATGTAAACTTTCTTTCCGTTTTCTTTAAACATTCGTCCTTGCCTACATGTTCAGTTCATGGTTTTCTCAGCTTCATTCTGTAGAACTACGAAAACGCTCCTATATTTAGCCTTGTGAATGTTTCAAGTTTTCAGTTGCACAACGTTTGTAAAACTGGATGGGCTCTCTCTTGCTAATAATGAAACAATAATCAGTCAGTCAGTCAGTTTTTTGACATACGTGATACAAGCTTTTTTGTGCGTTGTGGTGCATTGGATATCGGCTCGGAACGAGAAATCGGGGAGCCGAGTTCGAATTCTAGTTGAATTCATTGCATTCAGTTACGCACAAAAAGCCTTGGGAAAGGTATTAATCCGTCTCTTCCTTCCAGTTATGGGTTAAATAACGGGACAGATTGGGTTTTATAACCTTGGCTGGCAACTAGTCTACCGCAGAAAGCAATGGCAACCTACTGCGGGATAATCTTCTGCCCAGTCAGTCATGTCTCTTTCGAGGCATGATCGCCCAAGCGTGTTTCACGTATGGCACTTAACTGACTGACTCTTAGTGGTTTTATCGACTTGAGTGAAATGATGTACCTAGCTATTACCAAAACATTAGTATCGACACTGGATGAATTTTAAATTTAAGAAGGAAATCACAGCGTCCCTACGGCGACGTTACTTTTCTCTACAAGAATACGTAAATTGATGCCTTAGATTTAAGGTGACTTATTGTCGCCCATTATCCAGCGAGAGCCAGCAAACCTATTTGATGAATATGCAAATGCATGAAAGCATTAAAGATGGAGAACACTAAAACAACAGTAATTAAGAGGTTAGAAGATAACGACTGACATTACATTTACATATTTGAAGATAAAAATTAATTCTTTCTTAAATTTACACTTCATCCAATGGCAATTCTAGCGTTTTGGAAATAGCTCTAGACACATAAGCTTTTTCTTTAATTACTCCCTATCCCTGTCAAGTGGCAAAACCACTAAGAATTTAAATACAATATCAATCGTTATCTTCTGTCTTCTTAATTCATTTTGTTAATCTTTCCTTAATCATGTTTTCTTTTTCTCATATTCTTTAACAATCAGTGATCCCATTGCGTCTTAGTGGCTTTATTGCCTTGCTTATAATGAAATTATTAAAAAAAACGTTGACTGGAGAATGAGAAGCCAGCAGAGAATTCCACAAGCAGGAAGTGAGAGAGCAGTAAATATTGGCATTAAACTAACGGTTACATCTAGCTATTTTTCCTCAGTTCACCACAAGCAAGTAGATACTGTCCCAAAGACAAAAGGTGCTGAGTGTGCGAGCATGTGAAATTTTAAAGACAGAGGAAAATTAAATAACATGCATTTTAATTTTTGAAAATGGCACTTGACAGTTAGATGGAAATCCGGAAGAGAGTACTACAAGCGAGCAGTTCGAGAGAAGAAACTGTTACCATAGAACTTACGGTTACATATACAGCAAATACAAATGCAACATTATTAGTCAATCTACGCTTAAATTCATAAAACCTACGTACCATAGACTAAAGATAATCAGAACAATTGCCATGAAAGTATTTACAAAAAGTACAGGGAAATTACATTTTGCCGGTAGAACAGTGACTGAAGGCGAGATGACATGTCAGGATTGTTAGCATTGCAGATACTTTGTATTTTTCTAAGTACAAAACAAAATAACTGGACTAGATGGAATTGCAATATTCACTTCATGGGCGAATGGTAGACGTATAAATATGTAGGATAGATTCAAATAATATATATATATATATATATATATATATGAAAGATTTGCGTTTTTTTCTTCTGTCACAGACTGAAGCACAAACATCCCACAAGAAGAATTTACATAAGAGGCTTTTAGCCTTTCAAGCAAAAGCAAATATGTATACTATTTCAGTTCTGAATGGGAATAATTTATTATTTCTATTAATATTCTATCAATATTATACGTATTTATTAAATGCCTACTCCGTTTCAGAGAAATAAAATTTACGTATTAAAGTGTTTAGAAAACTGAAATAAAAAATGAAATTATGTAAGACATCATTAATTTAAGGTTGGTCCGTTGGTCAGTGTTTTCATAAGGATGTACTTGCGGGCTTTTCATTTTTAAATATGTGAGTAAAGTTGGATGAGAATCCCACGCTACAGTAAGTATGGTAGACAGTTTGAGAAAAAAATTACGACACAGATAAATCAGCTTCATTAGCAAAAATATTTTATTTCAAAATAAGAACATTGGCACGAGCAAGATGGAATGTGATTCACCTTCTTCTTCTATCTTCCGGACGTAGGCGATCATGTCTTTCCTTTGTAGCTCTTAATACCTTTCCTCTTGTTACCCCTTTCAAAACCTTCTCTGCCATCCATTTGCTCAAGTTCATCAAATATGCCACGCGTTGCTTTCCCTTGTATCTCTTTTCCTCTGTATATCTTGTGAGTATCAGTTTCTCCAAGCCTTCCTTTCTAATTATATGTCCCTGAAACCTTAGCTCGCTTTTCCTAATGTTAAGTATCAGTTTACTTTCGTTTCCATCTTCTCCAAAACTTCGTCGTTGCTCACATGGTCGGCCGATGGTATCCTTATATCCTTCTGTGTAACCACATTTCGGTTCCTTCATGTCTTGCCCTAATCCTTGGTGAGATTGTCTAGCATTCGCTGCCATAGTGAAGGACAGACATCACATAACAATACAGTACTCTCTTCTTTGTTTCCAGCGAAATTTTCCTGTCAACTCAGCTTTGAGAATGCATTCTTTGCCATGCCAGTACGCCTTTGGATCTCAGTGTTGCACTTTCCATCCTTTGGCAGAACAATTTGAAGCTATTCAAATTTCTGTACCTGTTTGATTTTATTATCTTCAACTTGTAGTTGGCATTTTGGTCTTGTCTTTTTATAGATGATCATGCATTTAGTTTTCTTGTAGTTTATATGTAGTCTTCTCTTTTCGCTTTCTTTGGTTTAATTTCTGTAAAGGCTCTTGCAGTTTCCATTCCGTGTCTGCTATCAGCAATATATCATCTCCATATTTTATATTGTTCAGATTGTAGCCGTCAATGACGAATACAGGCAGGACATCTAGGGCAATCCGAACTGCCCTGCTGATTAGAGGAATTGATCTGGTGAGAAGACAAATCTTTGTTTTACACATCTTTCTATCTTTTTCTGATCTTCATCAACAATATCCCAGATGTAATCAGATTCCAAGTAGGCATCTTACGCTGACAACACTATCATTCACTCCGACCTCGGGAATAAATCTGCCAAGGCTGACAAAACAAACCTCTCTGCTAAACTGGTAAAATATTGCCAATCGGTGGTGAACTAGGATAATAAATCTCTTGTATATTTTAATGTTTCAAAAACAAAGCTGCTATACTTTAACTACCACAGAAAATCTCTCCTACCCCCTCATAAGTATTGATTACACTAGTCTCCCTCAAAGTAATACACTGCTATTCCTCGGCTTAACTCTCTCAATCAACCTCAAGTGGAACGACTACATTGAATCAATCCCTAAATCTACTGCTGGGATGTTCGGGTCATTGTGTAGGTCCAGGAATTATTTTCTCGTCTGACTTAATCATGCACATACTCAAATCTACCATCCATCCATATATTTGGTCGGGCGCCCCTGCTATTCATTTTAGGGTTCTCGGCAAAATCCATAAGAGAATCTGCTATGTGGCGAGTGGTGAGAACGTTCATTTTTCGATCAGTGTCTCGGGTTAGGCTCTTCGACGTGGTGTAATGAGCTTGGCCTGATAAATCAATTACAACTGAAAGCGAGTTTTATCCTATCTTCCCCATACTTTCGGCCTTATGCGTGCATAGAATACTGTGGTCATACCTGCTGTCCATCTCAGTGTTGTCGACAGGCCCTAAAGTAGAATCAGTAATGCAATTGGTCCAGACCTGACAACTCGACTCCAGCCACTTTCTCACTGGCAGGATGTGGCTTCCTTCTGTCTCTACTATAAATATCTTCAAGGCTTCTGCTCCGAAGAACATAGGTCACTGGTGCCTCATCTACAAGAATCTACACGTGCAACCAGACTGGCAACAATGTCCCACCCTTTTACAGTAAAATCAACCAAATCCAGACGACAATTCTACTTCATGAGTTTCTTTTCTCGCACTTCCCGCCTGTGGAACTCACTTCCATATACTTGCTTTCCTGACGGCTACAACCTCCAGGAATTTAATTGCAATGTCAATTCCCATCTCTTATCCATTTATCCACTTGGTTCCGGTCTTTTCTACATCATCCCGTGTATCTTGTTTTTTTCTTTTCTCTCTACCTTCGAAATTGTCTTCACTTCTGTGTTTACATCCTTTTCTTGCTCTTTCTCTGACACAACCTGTAACTGGTTCGTGTTTCTCTTCACTCTCCTCCTGCTTAAACTTTTACTATCTTATGTAGGTCCCTGCGCATCAGTCGCGGTACCGCCTTTCTTGGGGTGAATCAATTAAAAAAATGCTATATCTAAGGCTACGCTTAAAAAAATAATCCTGCAGTTCATTTCAAATGTCACCATGGTTGATTTTGTCAGATGACTTCTTGATCCTGTCAGCCTGAGGAAATTTTGGAACTCATACCACTAGTTGATCAAAACATTGTCTGTACATTCGAATAGACGGAATGGTTCGTCGATGGTTGTGCTAGAAGAAAGTTAAAAGCCACTATAACCGAGCGTTTACCAGCTGTTGATCACGCCAGATAAACTGCTCTCTCCCAGAAACTGTAACTAAGTTCCAAGCAAAATAATTGTAGAATAGACGGCTTTTGCGGGTGTTCAAAAATATAAATGTGCTTAATCAACTTTCTTAACAAGAATTGGTAAGCCGCAAGCCACTACATTGATTCAAGCGGTCTGCCATTATTAGAGAAATTAAAGTTTCCGTAATTTCATTTTTTAAAAATCTAATAGTACTTATTTGTGTTTGTTTAACGGCATATTGACTCTTCACGTCTCATTTAATGCCAAAATTTAATTTTCTGGGTAGCTTTTAAGTAATGAAAATATGATATATGTTATTCTGCATTCACAACTGAATACATAATAGATTCTACTCATCATTATACTTCGTATATCACATTTTTAGTACTAACTAAAAAAAAAAAACGTGAAAAAAATAAAATAAAAATACATTCCTGAGTATGACGAGAAACTACAAATGGCAGCAACGTCTATAATTGTTAGATTGAAAGTGTTGAGGGGTGTAAAACCACGTTTTACTTATTAATGTTCCGAGGTTCACCGTAACTTGGGTCGTAGTACATGTTAGGGTCCAAGCTATGGTGGTAGATGATACACCCCATTTGAACATATACATGTTTGTATGAATATAATTACTAGAGGCAGTGATATGTGTGTTTTATATTGAAGTTTTGTTGAAATTATATTTTGCAATAGATATTAGTTTACAAAAATTCTAGAATATTACATAGATTAGTGTCACGAAAGAGTTATTTCATGTTGATTGAACTATTGTTAGTAATTTCATTATAAATATGTATTGTTATTAATTTTACCAAAAAGAGGTATTGTTGGTCATTTTTATTATAAAATTGTACAGCCTGTATTTTGACTATAAAAATGTATTTTTGTACTTCCATAGTGTTTTGTCTTTTGTTTGGTGGGACAATTATTTGCCCATATCTTGGACCGTAACATGTGCTACTATCCAAGTCACGGGGAACCTCGGAACATTAATAAGTAAAAGGTGGTTTTACACCCCTCAAGTCTTTCAATCTACCGATTACAGACCTTGCTACCATTTGTAGTTTATCGTCATCCTCAGGAATTTATTTTTATTTCATTTTTTCACTTTTTTGTTTTACTAAAAATGGGATAAACGTAAACTATAAAAATAAATAATTAAAAGTCAAAATAAAATAAATAAATAAATAAATAAATAAAATAACAAAATTACAAAATGAAAGATTTAGAAATTGGTTTGAAATTCTGTAATTTCTCTAACGATGTAGTTAAAGTAAAACTGAATCAATCATTCCTGTGCTTAACTGGCTCCCGCATGAGTTCTAATCACATCCTCGTTGCCACTTTTGAATTTATGTCTTTCTTCAAAATAGCTGAAAATTAAGAAAGCCGTAGTTAGAAAAAGTATCGATGAAACAGTTGAGAATAAACAAACAAAAAGGGTTTTATTAAATATCCATACGTAGAAATAAAAAAAATGTTGAAGAAATAAATTGGTCCTCAATTGCTAATCTAATGGTAGTTTTCTAAGCATGGTTTAGATGTAGAACAGAACCGAAACCATTAGACACTCAGGGACGATGGAACACACTACTCACTCGTAATTGATCCAGCGAGACGAGATTGTTAACGATAAAACCACGTCGAGGCGCCCTAAATACCGATTTTGTAAACATAACTTTGAAGTATCACAAAACCGAAAGTATTGATAACACAGTGAGTATCGAACTCCCGTGGTGCAGTGGATATAGACTCGGAACGACAGATCAGGAAGCCGAGTTCGAATTCCAGTTGAATAATGGCATTCACTTATGCGCAAATAACTTTGGGAAAGGTATTAATCAGTTATGGATTAAATAATCTGACAGATTGGGTTCTTTAGTCTTGGTTGGCAACCTGTCTACCACAGAAAGCAATGTCAACCCACTGGGGGATAATCTTCTGCCCAGTCAGTCATGTCTCTTTCGAGACATAATCACCTAAAAGCGTGTATCACGTATGGCAGTTAATCGACTGATTCAATCGTAATTATTTTGGCGAAACAAGATCGCTAAATATTACATGACATCGAGATTCCGAATTGATTTTATAATCTTTCACTGAAATGTGCAACAAAACCAAAAGCAGGGTGTACCCTGCGAGGCTCGAGGTGGTGTAATGGTTAGCTAACATTACAATTGAGTAGTGAGTTCGATCCTCACTGGGTATCCCTTACTTTCGGCCTTGTGCCACATCTAAGCTACGCTCAGAAAAGCACCACCACAGCAATGACTGGTTATTAATTCAGGGAATATGTCTTGCGAATCAACAATTACCAGGAAAATATTTTTAAAAAAGAAGGAAACCACATGATGGCCGTTTAATAAGCGTCTGAAGTCAAGATCGATTGTATTACAGACCCTATTTTGAATGTTATTGTCAAAATTCACGAGGACAAGAAAATATATTTCAGCAATATTTAAGAACAGGTAAAAGTTCGAATTTCCATCTTTACAGCAATCTAACTCTCTACTCTGAGTAGCTCTTGAACCTTATATTTTTTAACTATTTAACTTTAAGCTCATACTAAAAGAACTGGATACATCCAAGCAATTCCAATCCATTAAAACCAGCCACGTCTATTGAACAGGTGAAGAGGCTCATCCATTATTCCCTGCTTAGGATGTGGTTTCCGGCTTTCTCTTCTCCATTCTTTTCACTCTCTTCTTTTTTTCCTCTCCTCAATTGAAGTAGATAGACTAAAATGTCGTCCGGTTCACACTCCACCCACGTATATTGAACAGGTGTAGAGGGTCATCCCTTGTTCCCTGTTTAGGATGTGATTTCCGGCTTTCTCTTTTACAATCTTTTCACTCTTTTCTTACTTTTTTTCCTCAATTGAAGTAGATAGACTAAAATGTCGTCCGGTTCACACTCCACCCACGTCTACTGAACAGGTGTAGAGGCTCATCCCTTGTTTCCTGTTTAGGATGTGGTTTCCGGCTTTCTCTTTTCCAATGTTTTCATTCTTACGTAGCCCCCTGCGCTTCAGTGGCATTACCGCCTTGCTTGGGGTGATATGATTAAAAAAAAATGATTGTCGTAATTTCTTGGAAATTATTTTGCAGTTTCAATGAGTGTTTAAAATTCACATCTGTAATCTGTAATTAAGTAGCTTTGCTCGATAGATCATATTTTTACTAAAATTCACTCGATCAGCGGCTCAAGATTAATGTTAAAATTGTAGTGATGAATAAAGTGTGCGATATATATATATATATATATATATATATATATATGAATGTTAGAAAAATGTAAAGAAGATTATGAGGACAAACATAATGATTGATCTTTGACTTGATGAGGTTAAGATTTGAGTTTTCAGAGAAGTACTTATACGTTAGTAATTTTCCTAATGCGACAGTTCTTGGGAGAACAAAACTGATTATAACTTTCTTTAATTTGTACCGAGTAGTAAATATGATGATCATTCGAAAAAATGGAAGTAAGTATAGGTTATTTACACTATTTACAACGTTCCGACTGTTGTCCTTGTCGTTATTGACATATTCACGAAGTTACGATCGTTGCACGCCCCGGGCTTTCTCAGTTGATTTGTGCCAGAACTTCGTACTGGATTTCGTGCACTGGGGTAGATTGTTTTTGTTTATACGCGCCAGTAGTGGTACAGTTTGCATCAAAGCTTTCCGTAAAAAATGTACGAAATGTAATTATTTTTTTTGGTGCTTCCTCTTCCAAAATGATTAAAGCCGAAATGCTTGAGATTCTGTAGCATCAAAAGTATGAATTTATCAAGTCAACAATAACAAAAAGATGGAAATCTTGGAACGATTATATATTCAGGGCTTTTGGAAAGTAAATACATTTATCAAGAAAAGATAAAAACAACATATAAGCTTAATTTATTTAACTCCTATCTATAAAAAATTTGCGGAGGGTTAATTAGGCCTACGGCATGAAACTAAAGAGACCCCTGGTCTAGCTTAGTAAACTGCAATGACAATTTTGAGAAAGTAACTTTAAATTTCTTAATTCTCTCCATGGAACTTCAAAAGCTCACTTTAACTCTGATTCAGGCTATAAATTCAATTCTGGTCAAAATACCGATTTTGGCCGAAATTTTAATTCAGTTTATTTGAATTCATAAAATCAAAAACTCTGTAGAATTTCAAACTCTACCTCTCACTTTGACTTTGATTCCTTGGGATTATAAAATATAAAATTGGTTGTATCAATTAACAAACTTTTGAAGATATTTTAATCTGAATTTAAAACATTTTTTAAATATTCATAAAGTTTTTGTGTTACTTTAAACTCGATATAAATTAAAACATTTGGAATCACTAACTTTTTTAACAGTTGAATTTTTACTGTTGCCTCATAATCCGGTCACATATCCTAACGCTAGATGTTCAAGAACATGATAAATGGCACTTTTTCAAACCCAGAATCATCCTAGATTCCTCCCACAAAATATATGTGTTTTTTTTCTATGTAGAGCAAGTGTGGCCCGCGTTAGATCGGCTTCAGACACACATACAGACAGACTTTACATTTTATTTATTTAGATTAAATTGTTCGAAAAGTAAATACGCTTTACCAGAAACAATATAAATACAAACATGAGTTAAATTTAGGAACAAAGCAATAAAGAAATTAAATTTTGTTATTCCAGTTTAAAAGATATTGGTATGTCCTCTTTGATTGTTCTTTTATGTGCCATGTTCCTTCAAGGCGTTGGCAGGCATAGTTCTCTACGATTCCCTGTCCTTTGTAGCGTTTAATAACTTGTGTCTTTTTGCCATCTCTCAAAAAACCCTAATGCGTCATCTATTCATTCTACATTGCCGGATACATTATGCGTTTCTCTCATCTGTCACTCTACCTTTAATTTTTCTTGTGTGTATCAAGTTTTCCATACTCTTTTTATTCATTATGAGCTAAAGAAATTTCAACTGTCACTTCATAGTGTTAAATATGAGTTTCCCTTTTGTTGCCATCGTCTCCAGGACTTTGATATTGTTCACTTCTTCGGTCTATTGTATTTTCAGAATCCTTCTGTTGAACTAAAATTCTGTTTCTTAAAGTCTCTTCTTCACCTGTGGTAAGATTGTCCAGGATTCACTGATATTACATGACAGTTCACTATTCTTGAAGAACTCAAACTCACTTTTTGCATGTCTCACCAATTAATCTCAGAAATATCTCAGAAACGCCACACGTTGTGATCGAATAGATAACTAGCTATTTCTAAACGCAGTTTTTTTACAAAGTCCTTGATGATCTTAAAAAAATATTTTATTTACAAAGATTGGTAAGAAACATGTCCCTGAAGGTGTTGTCTATCGCTAGCCACTACTTTTTCCCATCTTTCTGGCAGCATTTGAATTGCATGTCGAAAAAAACGACACACCTTTTGAACCTAATCACCAGCCGACCGTTTTTGTTTTTGCATCTTCATGAGAATGGGTCATCGACCGGAAAAAATGGGGCATCGATCAGAAAAATGATAATCGGAAGATGAATGTCTGATGAAGACGACAATTGGGAAGGACTTCTCATTTAAACGTGTCTAAGTAGGTTCTGACACGTTTTGAAACACATCGCCTAGAATTGTCATGTTTCGAAATCACTTTGTTGTGACTGCCCTTATATCGACCATTTTTTCTTCAAATCTCGGCTTAAAAGCATCCACTGGACTCGATAGTGATCACTCATGATAGTTCTGGTCGGATTGAGCGGCTTATAATAAACTACACAGAGCAGAAGTTTCGAACTATAAACATTCGGCTTTGCCACCGTTATTGAGGCATGGCTAAGCTTACTCCACAATCTTCTATGCTTAGGATTATCGTAATGTATCCACTTTTCACTATACAATGCAAATACTACGCAAAAAACTTTCCTTTTCTTCCGTGGAAGCAGCTGTTCACGTGTGACAAGACGCCTTTTGACGTCTTCAAAACGTACGGCACCCGATGTCCTTTGCTTTTTAATTATTTCTAATGCTTTTAAACCTTTGGAAACTGTTGTGTGATTAAGTCCTAATAATTCTGCAAAGTTTAGTTTACGTCTGATATGAGTCTTTATAAAGTAATGCTTCCAATTCTTCCAATTCTTCGTCTTCACACTAATTCGGTTCGCCTGAGATTTCTTTATCTTCAAAATCAAAATCATTATTTTTGAAGCGTCTAAACCAATCTCTGGATGTTGGTTCCGACAGAGCATGGTCATACTGTGTGTAAACAGGAATCCTGTGTGCTTCAGCTGCAGATTTCTTTTATGTGCGTTGTGGTGCATTGGATATCGGCTCGGAACGAGAAATCGGGGAGCCGAGTTCGAATTCTAGCTGAATTCATTGCATTCACTTACGCGCAAATACCCTTGGGAAAGGTATTAATCCGTCTATTCCTTCCAGTTAAGGGTTAAATAACAGGGCAGATTGGGTTCTATAGCCTTGGTCGGCAACCAGTCTACCGCAGAAAGCAATGGCAACCTACTGCGGGATAATCTTCTGCCCAGTCAGTCATGTCTCTGTCGAGACATGATCGCCCAAGAGTGTATTACGTATGGCACTTAACTAACTGACTGACCGTCAAATTTCCCCGAAAATACACTTTCTTTGGTACGAAATTCGACATGTTTAACGCTACAAAATCAAAGTAGTTCATACTTCAGCGAAATTAAATACACTGAATTTCAAGTTTGTACTTACTTATAGATGTTTTCCCATCAGAAACTATACACACACAGTTCTGGTAACGCCATCTATTGGAAAACAACGAAAACTTATTTAAAGTCATAAAACAGGGAAGGGAAACGCAAAGAATTCAGTACAATATTGAGCCATTCGACATTAAACTGATCGTTCAACAAACAACTTTCTTTTAAGCCTTAATAAAAAGTGATTGAAAATCAACTCCCCAAATTCAAATACTTGTATTTATTTATGAACTATACTTTTACAAGAAATTGATATGAGAAGAAATCGTTTAACATAAGGTTTTATTTAAAATTAACATTGGACCCCAGATTTCGCTATGAGTTTCTCGAACCACCAAGGAATCGTGTCAACTTATTTCACCAGGAACACTTGTGATATTTAAGACAATTTCTTGTATACGCCTTTCAAATTCATTCTAAGTCTTGGTTTGTGTATAGTAGACTATCTTCTTTAACCAAAACCCAAAGAAAAAAAATCTCAGGGCTCCTGGCTGGCCACTCATACATAAAATAAAGTTACTTTTCGATCGTGCTGTACGTTTTTGAACGGAGTAAACCTTTTACTCAAGTTTGCAGTCTGTCAGCTGCAAAAAATGTCAATGTTTATTAGTCGATAATCTTAGAAAATGTGCTACTGACAGAGTTATTTACTCAATAATAGCATTGTTTGTCTGCGTTGTTCGCGTGAGTTGGAAATCACTATTACTGAGTGATAGTCGATTGTTCGAGCAATTGTCTGCCACATTCACTTAGAAAAATGTTCGTAAAACACAGCCTCAGAGCACTCTATTCTTGCGCCTAGAGGGAAAAGCCGTAAATCGGCATTTCTGTCTGCGGCCATGTCAGTATGTCTAGAAAGCCCATCTAAACGAACATCTTTTTTCTACGTACCGCCTCTCTTTAAGGCATAAGCGATTATGGCTCTCCACAACTTTCTTTCTCGTGTTGCTAAGACTTCCGCTGCACTAACCACTATCATTCATCATCAGACTTCTCCTATCTCACTTGCCCTCAATACGCTTCTTAATGATAAAGTTATCGAATCCTTCCTTCCTCATTATCTGTTTAAAGGATTTCAGTTGACTTTTTCTGATTTTGAGTATGAGTGTCTTTTTATGTTTCGGTTCACGTTTTAAGATTTTTTGCTACTTTCTTGCTCCGTCCATGGATTTTCAAATTAATTTTCAATATCCTTCTGTATAACCACATTTTTGCTGCTCTATTTATTCGTCATTCATTTTTATCCGCTGTTTTCCTCTGTCTCTCCTTCTCTCTATCTGGCCTGTTAGTATCATGTTCTCCAAGCCTTCTTTCCTCGTTGCATGTTTAGGTGTTTCTTCCTGGTGCTCATGTTTTAATTTCTTTTTTGTTTCCATGTTATCCTAAACTCATCATTGCTCACGTACTCAATCCATGATATCCGCAGCATCCTTCTGTAGAACCACATTTCTATTGCTTCAAGTTTTTTCTTGATCTTTGATGATATTGTCCAACATTCACTGCCATATTGAATAACTGACATCACATAGCAATCTAGTACTCTCTTCTCTGTTTCTAGTGAAAGTTTCCTGTGTCTTAATACTTTACTCAGCTTCTGGAACGCGTCCTTCGTCATGACAATTCGCCTTCGGATCTCTGTTTCTCATTTTCAGATTTTTGTTAGAACACTTTCCAAAACCGAGATTGCAATCTGTGATTGTAATAAAAGCAATGATGGCACCTACACTAAATCTAATTCAGATTGTGGAATTAATAAATGCTAAAAAATTCAAATAACTCGGAATATGGATCAGTTATAATGAAGCTATCATAAGAGATAAAGAAACGGAATAGGTGCTGGGTGGAGTAGTTTGTCCATGTCGCAAGATATAAAACCCAAACAGCAATCTAAGAATTTTATTAATGTTTTTAAATCTCTTCATCATTTCTAGTTTTTCATGTATGTCATCGAATTCTTTTGGAAAGGCTTAAACTTTGAACTGCATATAAGGTTAATGGGTGCGTTAAGGGAGCCGAGTTGAATTCCTTGCATTCACTTACGCGCAAATACCATTGGAAAAGGTATTAATCCATCTCTTTCCTCAAGTTATGGGTTAAATAACATGACAGATTGGGTTCAATCTGCCGACAGATTGTTGTCAGCCTTGGCTGACAACCAGTCAGAAAGTAATAGCAACCTACTGCGGGATAATCTTTTGTCCAGTCAGTCATGTCTCTTTCGAGACATAATCGCCAAAGCAAGTAACACGTATGAACTTGACTGAATGGAATGAAAAATATTCTCTGATTTTATTCCCTACTCATCATAATATATAACATATAAAACGGTCATTCTTAACGGACGGGTGTATGTAGTTCTCAGTCATACGCAAGATTATATAATTTAATTTACATTTATTCAATCATAGAATATATAACACATATACACTACCGGCCATAATTATTAGGCCACCCCATTTTTTTTTAAGGAAAATGATGTATTTCATACTATTTTTAGTATTTATTGCCTAATGAAAATTAAATGGTTCTTTTGTTATTATTACTTAGCAAAACTTTACAAAGCAAGCAAGCAAAGATAAACTCGTCCGAATCATCCTAATTCTTTTCATTCTTTCATTGATGAAACTGCAATATAGGTAATTATTGAATATTTATAAATTCGTTTCATGCACATGTTATTGTGCAATATTAACAAAAGAACCATTCTATTTTCATTTGCAATAATACTAAAAATTCAACAATTCACTAACAATTCACTTGGCAATAATACTAAAAATACTAGACGGTAGTGTATGTTAAAACAAGCAGTCTGGAAAGTATTTCAAACGTGTAATCATTCCCAACGAGATTTAGGACTGATGGTGATTCCTCTGTGTTTCTGGAGAAATCATATTTAGGACTCCAGATTCTAGATGACCGGGTTTATCTGCGATATCAATATCGAGGATATATTCTGCAAAATGTAATACGGCGAGTCCTGTGTTTTTTTTTTCCAATTTAAGGACTGCGAGTTGGAGATATTTCTATATCAAGAGCGATAGGGTTCAGTCTTTAGTCCTACGCTGCTTTTAATTTTCTTTAAAGACCTTCCTGATGATGTTATCTTTCAACTTGGCATTTATGCTGACAACACAATCATTTACTCTTGCCTAGATAGTAAGACTTATCAGTACAAGGTCTAAATGGCAGCTTATGTTCAAAACGATTGCAAGACTCTCGTTCACTGTGGCAAAAGATGGATTATCGCTATTAACGCCTCCAAAACTAAACTTTTTTCAATAACTCATCTGAGAAACCCCTCTCTGTCTTCCATCAGCATGGCTGATGCTAACCTCCACGGAAATGACTCGTTGCACCTTCTCGACCTGAACTTCGCAGCTGGCATATACTGGGCAGACTATATTGAATCTATGACTAGGTCAGCTGCTAAGAAAGTCAGTTCATTGTGAGACATTTTCCAAAATGCATCTAACATATCTACCATTTATCTATGCTATTTCTGCCACATATAAAACGGTGACCATTCTAATTACTTAAAGCTCATTGATAAGATCCAAAGAAGAATCAGAAATATTACTGGTCTTGATTTGGTGATTCGGCTTCAGACACTTATGCACTACCGTAAGGTTGCCTCCCTGTGCATTTTTATAAATACTTCCACGGTAATATTTGGTATCAGCTTTGTGGATTGGAACCTAGACTTGATAAATTTAAATAAAATATTAGACTGGCGCCGAGATCCATTCAATTTAGAGGTGAGTTGGCTATATGTAACCGTAAGTTCTGTGGTAACAGTTTCTTTTCTCGCACTTCACGATTTTGGAACTCCCTTTTGGCTCCATTCTTTCCAGTAAACTTTAATCTGAAAAAAATTAAATGTAATCTTAATAGCCATCTCTTATCTGCTCACTATTAATGTTTCTATTCCCAATTATTCCACCCCCTGTAACCCATTGTGTACTAGTGGCTTTACTTCCTTGTTTCTAGTGTAAAACAAAGAGGATATAGTTTCATAGAAAAATTGCGGCAAGGGCTCCTAAGATAAACCACATAAGAGCTGCTTGTGGGGTAGCAGTTAAAGCCTCTATCTGGGAGAGGCAAGGGCTGAAAAGGCAACTTCTCGGTTTGATTAATGGAAACTGAATGACTGAATCCTTTCGTCACACTATATAATGATGTTACTAATCAGCCGTTCATCTCTACCAAAAAGGGATAATCATTTTGTTTATCCTTACAAAAGTTTTCTCAGATCAATGCTTTATAATGGCTTGAAGCGAACGGACTCTGTAGGTCTTAAAAAGAAATTACTTCATCGGACATCACAGACTAGCACTAGTAAATGTTTTAATACTCTGACGACACATTGCTTGAAGACTTGTAACAGCTGCAACAACTAAAATGGATAGCAAATAACAATATACAGTATCACAATCAGAATATCAACTTTCCCTTTATTAAAAAGAAAAGCATGAAAAAGAAACGACCATCAATGCTTGAATGAGAGATTACAGTGGACTTGAAAAAACAATTTGAGAAAAGATTTTATAATATCGATCCGACAGTAACGCTAAACGTTCAATAGATGCCTAATGATACCTTATAAAGTAATTTTCAATCACAGCCTTGCAATACTCATATAATGCATTGGAGATATTTTGTCTATCATTTTTAGGAAAGAACGTTTTATATGTGTTAGAATATAACGTAATCTTCTTACTTGTCAGTGCACTTAATCCAGTGGGAATTATTCATCCCTTCGACTAAACTTCAGATTGTTTTTCAGCTATGTGCGGCCGTACGACCAAGTTGATTCTCACTTGTACGTCGGAGACACCAACAATTCTATAGTCATCTTTTAAGTACCGTGAGCAGTAAGACACTACAACTTCCTATCATTTGTAGCTGTAAGTAATATTTGTACCCTTCCTGTACTTCCCAGCCAATATTTTGCCATTCTACAAGTATTTGTTAGTTAGTTTAATCATGCTTTGCCATGCTTCTATTCAATACGTCCGGTGAGCGTCGAATTTTACCACCCATTTTCTTTATATCAAATATCTTTTTTAAGTCGAAGTACAAGTTTAATCTATGTAAACACATATGAATTTAAAGTTATATACGGTTTCAGCTCCCTGGTTCCCCTATATATTAATTTACTCGAGCCACAAGATTAGCAACTAGGTCCCACCCTTTTAATGTAAAACCAATAAATTGTAAATGCAAATTCTACACCATTAGCTTCTTTTTTAGCATTTCCCGCCCATGGAATTTCTTTCCGTTTACTTGCTTCCCCGACAGATACAATCTCCAACAAATTAAATGTAAAGTCAATAGTCATCTCCTATCTCACTACCTTACACCCTCTCTCTTATGCTTATTTCTCTGTCCACTCCACTCTCATCAGTATTCTCATCCTTCTCTTTATTGGAGTAGATAGACTAAACTATCATTGGAGTAGATAGACTAAACTATCGCCCGGTTCACACTCCACCCACGTCTATTGAACAGGTGAAGAGGCTCATCCCTTGTTTCCTGTTTAGGATGCGGTTTCCGGTTTTTCTCTTTTCCAATCTTTTCACTCTTTATTTTATTTTATTTTTTTTCATTTGGAGTAGATAGACTAAACTATCGGCCTGTTCACACTCCACCCACGTCTATTGAACAGGTGAAGAGGCTCATCCCTTGTTCCCTGTTTAGGATGTGGTTTCCGGTTTTTCTCTTTTCCAATCTTTTTACTCTTACGTAGCCCCCTGCACGTCAGTGGTGTTATCGCCTTGTTCGGGATGATATGATTAAAAAAAAAACAAAAAAAAACTTACTTCCTGATACCCTCAGTGGCAGTAAACTGCCTTGCTTGGGGCGATATGATTATAACAAATAGAAATATGCAGGGTGCTATTTTAAATTTGTCACCATTTTGTATTTTAAAATTTGCGCATACGTGTTATTTGTTTTTTTATTTTACTGACTGCACAGTATAGTCGGATCAGTTGGGCACCATCACTGAGAAAAGCAAAACTATAACGCAATTCACTCTGCCAGAAATTTTAAAACGGCATGCTGTACTGCTTCACATTCGCACTGGAATCTCCAGTACGAACATAAAACCCGAAGCGTACTTGAATAGCAACAGAAACACCCCAAAACCTCAGTAGAATACAAAGAATTAGGAAAATTTTGCTAGAAACGAGAAAACGAATACTAAACTGTTGTGTGATATCTGTCCTACCGTATATGAAAAAGTGCTAAACGATCTCCTCAAAGATGAAGGGGAGACTTGAAACAATGGAAGGATGAAAAGTAGATCGTAAACCGAAAATACCAACAACGAGAAAGATTTGGATAAAATGTGGCAAAAAAATGGAAACTAATAATAAATAAACGATGTGCGTTGTTGTGCAGTGGATATCGACTCAGAACGAGAAATCGGGAAGCCGTGTTCGAATTCCAGTTGAATTCTTTGCATTCACTTACGAGCAAATATCCTTGAGAAATGTATTAATCTGTCTCTTCCCTCTAGTTACGGGTTAAATAACAGGACATGATCGCCAAAAGTGTTTATCATATATGACATTTGGCTGATTGACTAAATAATTAGCATCAGGAAGCGACAGTTGAGGTTTCCTTGGAATTTAATGATGAAAGAGGACTTGGAAAATCTGGCACGCACGGGAGAGATAGAAGACAAGCGCGTAATATGGTGATCACGAGTAAATGGGTGGCGGAATTGAGTTAAGAGAAATAATAAGAAAAAACAAAATTTATTCAAAGCACTCAGAGAAAGAAAGTTGTGGAGAACTATGATTATCTGCATTGTGTCACGTAAAGCTATGATCATCTATGTCACGAAAGATGAAGATTAAGAAAGGAAAGCTATGAGCACCTACAAAACGACACATGAAAAATATATCGCGGGACATAAAGCTTTGATCACCTACTTAACAACCGATAAAAGAAAAGAAAAAATGCTATAATCGCCTACATCGAGGCACATACAGGTACGACACATAAAGAAGAAAAAAAAGATATGATGGCCTTTATCGCAGCACATAAAGCTATGATCGCTTACATCACGAAAGATGAGAAAAAAGAAAGCTATGACTACTTACATAGCGGAACGTAAATCTGTGTTTTCCTACGTCAGTCAGTTAAGTGCCAGATGTAATACACGCTTGGGCGATCATGTCTCGAAAGAAATATGACTGACGGGGAAGTAGTTTATCCCGCAGTATGTTGACATTACTTTCTGTGGTACATTGATTGCTAGCCAAGGCTATAAAACTCTATCTGTTCTGTTACTTAACCCATAATGCGAGGGAAAAGTCGTATTATTACCTTTTCCAAGGGTATTTGCGCATAAATAAATGCAATGAATTCAACTGGAATTCGAACTCGGCTCCCTGATTTCTCGTTCGAGCTGATACCCACTACACCAAAACGCGCAGTCGCATAAAGATAAAGAAAAAAAATCTACTATCACCTACACTACGGGGTATAAAGCATTGATGTCCTACATAATGGCTCATAAGGTTATAATACCTAATGTCACAACAGATTAATTTGAAGTAAAGTAAGATATGGTCATCTACATCGCGGTACATAAAGCTATGATCGCCTATGTCGCGTCATATAAAGAAGAAGAAAAAGTGCTATGATCGCCTACATAGAGGCACTTAGATATATGATAACGCAGGTGCAGAAACTTAAAGAATAACAAAAGAAAGCAAGACCATCTACATCTGCTGTTTTCACCTAAATCTCCTTTCCTCTATCTGGCCCTTTAGTATCAGATTCTCCAATCCCTCCTTTCTCGTCGCATGTCCCAAGAACTTTAGCTGTCTCTTCCTGATGCTCAATATTATTTTCCTTTTCGTTTCCATCCTTTCCAAGACCTCATCATTGTTCATATGCTCGATCCATGATAACCACAGCATCCTTCCGTAGAACCACATTTCAGTTGCTTTTCGTTTTTCCTTTACATTCTATGAGATTGTCTAGCATTCACTGCCATACTGAAGAACTGACATCACATAGCAATGCAGTACTTTCTTCTCACTACACATAAAAACAGGCTAAAAGAAAGCTATGATCACCTACATCGCGACATATACAGCTTTAATCGCTTATGTCACGACACTTAAAGATGAAGAAACAAAACGCGATGATCTCCTACTTAGCGAAACATACAGAAACAGAAATAAGAGCTATGTTCAAGCTTGATCGCGGTAAATAAAGCTATCATTGCCTCCGTCCTTACACATAAAAAGAAATGAATGCTATGATCGTCTACATCACGGTACATAAGGCTATGATCATCTTCGTCACATCACATAAAAAAAGGAAAAGAAAGATATCATCGCCTACATGTAAAGCTATGATCGTCTACTTACCTACACTTAACGAAAAGGAAAAGAAAGTTATGGTCGCGTTCTTCATGACACCTAAATCTACCATCGTCTTCAAGCCGACAACTAAGGAAGAAGAAAAGAAAGCTATGTTCACCTACATCATGGCCCATAAAGCTATGGCCGCTTATGTCGCGACACTAAAAGAAGAAAAATATTCCGTAATAAACATAAAGAAATTGAATAAATGATTACTCCCTGTATTTCTAAAAAATGTGATTATCCTTTTCTGAATTTGAACAAGAATCCTCATCGTTGTTGTTCCGCGTAACCAACCCCCGATCTTCTTCATTTGATTACCGATCCGGTCACCTTATGGAAAGTTTGAAACTGAACACTTTAATCGGCAGAGGGGTAATTCTGTAATGCCACTGACTCTCACTAGGAATATACCGTCTTGTTCCATCGACCTGTCGATAAAGAGGCCAAATTTGAATTCAAAATAGTGAATGTAATGATAGCAACATCATCCTGTAAAAACATACTCCCTCCGAAAAGTACAACACTAACACTTGAGGTTTTGGGGATTAACTTTACTAAAAAAGACCCCCAACAACAACCACATCATGATTGCTAGCGTTTAATTTTTTGTGTTGTCTCCTGTTAACATCATCGTTTTTTTTACATATCACCATGAAACAACACTTTCTGTATAGCCGCCGAATCAATATCGACCCTGTTCAATAACTAGATGGATAGCCACCTTAGAATATCTGATCTTGTCACTTTGTATGTGCGATAGAGTAATGGATAACGTCTCGAAATTGAAAAACTGAGTTCAAATTTCAGTCGTGTTTGTTGTATTTACTTACGTGTAAATAACATTGGGAAAAGTTCAAGTAAAAAGTGTCAATCAATCAAAAAGTCGGTTTTTTCGGGGTTCTTTTTCCTGTCCCACTCCGTTTCTCTTCTGTAGGAATGTTGCCACCATATCTTTGTAATACATCAGACACTTTTGATTACTTAACTTTTTATTTTTCTCTAAGCGCATTATTTATCGCTCCTTCTTTTTACTCTTCTTGTCAGACACCATCTTTTTTATGCATCGAATTCGTCAGCTCATTCTTAATCTAATTTCCATTTCCGCATTTTCGCTATCACTTTGATTTTTAAGATACACGTAATTATCGATTAAGCAAATCATTCCCTCTTCGGAATATAACATCTCTTAATAAACCAACAACAAAATGGCCGAGATCTTTTATCTCTCTGGCCGTTCGCGTTACTTGTGGTTAATCTGAAGAAATCCTGATTTGTAAACCTTTCTTAGCCGAAAAACAAGAAGTTAACAAAAAATAGAAAAATATCTACCTTATTTTACCTTGCCCCATAAATGTATATTATAATAACAACGCCCTCAAATAATGGAGACTTCTTCTAGTAGTCCATTTTACATTAAATTTTCGATCTACAAAAAAAGATGTTAATTTCTGATACATCTGAATTAGCTACTGCTATTATTGAAAACATACCCTTAGGTCAGCATTAATTCTCTCTCCCCCTTTATATATATATATATATATATATATATATATATATATATAGATATAGATATAGATATCTTCACAAACAGAGACACACGCACAGGCACAAACACGCGCTCACACGTATATACATACATATATATATATATATGTGTGTGAGTGTATATAGGTGTATACTCACACACGCATATATATATATACAAATGAATAAAGAAAAGAGAAAATATTTGAAAATTTTGAAAAAACAAAAATAAAATAGTTTTTGAAAAACGTTTCGTACGATGTAAGAGAATATTAAAAAAGAGGGCAAAAATACATCGTGCGAAAAGACTTCCAAAAATAAAAACGGAAGTAATTTTTAATTTTTTTAAAAAAAGAATAACGTTTATTACCATCATTATTAACTGCCCGATGAGACATTGTTCTTTCAATGTGAAAACGAACTGTACAATTTTGTAGTACTTTGTGGTTTGTACATGTTCTAATGTATAATTTAACACACACACACACACATATATATATATATAATTAAATTTATTTCATTTGAGGAATAGCCATTTTAACAGATTTTTCACCCGTTTCCTCAGTTCCAGGTAACAGATATAAAATATGTTTTTGTGTGACCGGAAGTAAAAATTTGTTTAGAACAAAGAGAGAGAGAGAGAGAGAGAGAGAGTAAGAGAGAAATTTAGGAGAAAGTGTGGTAGGTATAGATGTGAGGCGTAGGTGATAGAAGTTGAAAAGAAGTAGGTCAGATGGCAGGCACGAGAGTTAAAGGTTAAACGGTAAGAGTAGCCTGAAAAGGGATCTTGCACATAAACTTAAGTTCTAACCAGTGTCATGTAAAATTAGGTTAAAAAATATAACAATTAAATTAGAAGGAAAGTAAACAGGATTGCAATTATAAGTGGTGAAAAGTTTTAAATTTAAATTCACGGCTTATAAGAACACGGTCGAATAGGGGAAGGAATTAAGGTATATAGTTAATCCTATATTCAGAAAATTTAAACATTTTTATGTCGACACTTGCTAGCCAATTCATTGCTTTGATTTAATAGTAAATGCTGATTATGATATTTAATATCTTAATTTTTCTACTAAACAGATTACTTCTATCCTTAAAACTCTTAGGAGTACGTGCTATTCCTGTTACTTTCTAATCTATTGGTGAATCCACACCTTCTTCCTTTTGTTCTTTAATTTGGGGTTGATAAAATGTTGCCTGTGAGAGTAATATCGTATCAGTTTTAATTCTTATAACCCCTTATGTACTGGTTGCATATCCGCCTTGATTGGGGTGAAATGATTAAAAATACAAAAAAAAATTGCTCGTAAAAAACAGCGGAATTCCACCATCAATGAAGTGAGTTCTAGCCTCGGCGTGCACATGTTGATACGACTTTAGTTCGAAGGCTATTTAAGTAAAGATAAAATCTATTCTACTCACAATCATTTTTTTTTATCGTATCACCCCGAGCAAGGCGGTAACGCCACTGATGTGCAGGGGGCTACGTAATAGTGAAAAGATCGGAAAAGAAAAAGCCGGAAACCATATCCTAAACAGGGAACAAGGGATGAGCCTCTTAACCTGTTCAATAGACATGGGTGGAGTGTGATAGATGATGTGAATTTAAATTCCTTTTGATCTCGAATCGGTAACAACATAAAAGTTACACTGGCCATGCTTCGGACTTTTATTTTAATGAAATCGACCAACAATAGCAGAAAGTACTAGTTACTCATATTTTTGGAAAGTTCCTTTCCAAATGTTCCCCGATATTAAACGACCAATTCATCACCAGGAGAAACAAGTCAAAAACTGACAGACCTTTGTCTATTCTACTTGATAACACAATTACACACACAGACGTCCGCAAAGAAAAAGAGTCCGTGTTTCTAAAAATCTTCTATGCTTTGTATGGCTATTTCCGGAAGATTTTAAATTACGAACTTTCTCAATATAAAAAAGAAAATTTATTAAATCGTAAATGTATTCGATCTTTCTCAACAACGGTAAATCAAAAAAAGTTTTAAGGTGTAGAAAAATATCAAAAGTTTTCCGAAATAAAAGAAAATACAAAAATAAAACAAAATTAAGTTTACGATTCAGATTATGGTAGTGTTCACAATCATTAGAGCAACTTAAAAGGTTCCAATGTCATTTGGAAGGAGAAGAGTTTTTAAGGCCAGGAAAAATTCTTTGGATGGCGCTGAATATATCCAGGCGCTACCTACTCATTCCCCTGTTGTTGTGACTATCAAAAACATAGATGTCATTAATAATAATAATAAGAAGAATATTAATAATGACATATTACACTACTACTGGGGATTTGAGAAGACATTCTGTGAATCAACCTCAGCGTTACTCATCAATCACCAGGGATACTCATAAAAAAAATAATTAATTCTTAATGCTTTAATAATTGCTGGCTACTCGTTTCCGAGTGCACTCGCCTGTATGGTTAACATATTTCTGCTACAGATGCCTGCTCAATCTCAATCGTGTTTTTTTCTACGTTCACACAGCCCACCTGTGATTTTATACTACATCAATACTTGGTTGAATTTAGTTTCTGGTTTTGGTTGATTTTATTTGTCGGTATATCAACACGTCTATGGTTATTTAATAGTGAAATCTAATTATTTTTAACGCAAGTGGATGCTTTCAGCTACATATAAAATGTACTGTTGGTCTTCTTCTTCAGGACGTAGGCAATCATAGATATCTACTTACTCCTTATCCCTTGTCGCTCTTAACATATTTCTTGTTGGCATCTCTCCCAAACCCCTTTCCGCCATCTACTTGCTCAAGGCCATGAAGTTTCCCCATTTTTCTTTCCTTCTATCCGTTTGTGAGTATTAGATTCCCCGAACCATCGTTCCTCATTACATTTCCCAAAAACTTTAGCTGTCTCTTCCTGATATTACGTATATGTTTCTTTTCAGTTGCATCCTCTCCAAAACATTGGTCACATATTCGGTCTCCTCAGCATATTTCTGTAGAACCACATCTCTGCTGCTTAAAATCTTTTCTTAATTCTTGAGGAGATTGTCGAGCATTCACTGTCATATAGGAGGATAGATATCCCATAACACTTCAGTACTCTTTTCTTTGTTTTCAACGAAATCTTCCTGCCTTACAATCAGTCACTTAAGTGCCATACGTGATAAATGCTTGGGCAATCATGTCTCGAAAAAGACATGAATGACTGGGCAAAAAATTATCCCGCAGTAGGTTGCCATTACTTTCTACGGTAGACTGGTTGCCAGCCAAGTCTATAGAACCCAATTTGTCCATAACCGGAGGGAAGAGACGGATCAATACCTTTCCCGAGGGCATGCAAGAATTCAACTGGAATTCGAACTCGGCACCCCGATTTCTCGTTCCGAGCCGATATCCAATGCACCACAACTCTGCTTAATTCTACGATTAACAGGTATTGGTGGTTATTTCACTTCAAGTATATATTGGCAATCTATTTTTTTTATATATAAAAATGTATTGCTGGTAGCATTAGTATAAAACATAATTTTTATATTTTCATAGTGTTTTGTTTTTGTTTGAAGATTCATTATTAGCCCTGTGCTGAGACCCTAACAGCTGTTAACACCGTGAGTAATGATGAACCAGAGAACAACAGCAATTAAGAGCTGGTTCCACGCTCCTCCAAACCTCCAGTCTTTCGATTAGAGTTTTTCCTGCCGGATGTAGTTTGTTGTTATACCTAGAACTATGTTTCTCGGAAAGAGAATTAAATCTGGCGTGCTTGATACAGAGTGTGTATAAAAGTAGTGTGCACTTTAAAAATGTATAACTTTATTTGTATATGTGATCGAAATAATCTGTAAAAAAGTTATAAAGTTTAATGTACCTAGTTTTAAGTATAGTTACTGAATAAGCCTTTACCACAAAATTGGCCACAATTTTTAGATAAGTAAAAAATATTTTCTTTTGTCAGAATCAATTTGATCCATGGCTTCAACTGACATGTGAAAACAATTGTGTATGCAACCAAACCTAGTTCATCAGAAGATTTGAAAACTAAAATAACTAATGTGATTTCAGACATTACTGTAAATCAGTTGGCAAATGTTTTCCGTGAACTGCAAAACGTGTTACCCTTTGTATTGTTGATGATAGAGGGCATGTGGAAACTTAAATAAAATTTCAATAAAACCTTAAAATATATAGATATACTTTTTTCTAATGCTTTTTACAAATACAAATAAAATTAAAATTTTTTAAATTGCACACGAACTTTGTGGACACACTGTAGATATGAACAAAGCAAGAGTTCGAATTTCAGTCGTGTTTGTTATACTCCCTTACACGCCAAATGCTCTTAGAAGATGGGTGTAACGACTGGAATTCAATCTCGGCACTCTAGTTTCTAATTCCGTGCCGTTATTCATCCCACCACCTGCGACTGCAAGTTTACAGTACCTGGTATTTTCAAGCGGTGACCCATTCAAACACTGAGCAATCTCGATATCGCTTAACTTTGTTGATCTAGCGAGAACCAATGTTTCAATATAATATAGCCGTAAGTCACTGTATACGATAGAAGGATATATATTCAAAGATTACAGTCGATTGCAGACATTGAAATATCATTTAAAAAAAAGCTGAAACGCCGAGTTCGAAATACCAAACCGAATAATTCCAAGGATAATGACACTGTTTTATTTCAGAATTTTAGACATATTTCCTAATGTGCCTTTTAATAATATCGATAAACGATAGCGATCAGTTTCATTAGTAGAAGTAGTCGAGACAAAATCAGATATTTATCCTCGAAATAATATTTGCCGAAAACTCTTCTGATAACCAACGGCAATGTCCTCAGTAGTAACAATTATGTACCAGTAATCAAGTTGCTTTTTTCCGTTTTCTTCTTGGAGAGGATTACGTTCGAAAGATATCTAGTATTTATTTTTAAATATTCTATCTGTAGAAAGTCATTTATTCACTAATAATTTCATTAGAAAAAAGTTCATGCCAGATTAGAACATACGTACCATCTGCATTTGAAGATCCTGCCATAATATTTCGAATATTTGCAACCAGATAAGGAGACACCATACAAAAACAACCAAACTATATTACTGCTGGTATTTACTAGTGGTTTCATTGACACAAGGCTACAAATAATGAGCGTCAATAAATAATAATACCTCGCAAAATATTACATCCGGACTATTTTCATCATCTTTATTGTTGCTATCACATGGTTTCTGCTTTTTTGCTCTCCAGTTTTTATCAGGTTAATATCGTTCTGGGTAACCTACAGGGAATTCGGAAACTAACATTTATTCAGTCTGCAGGGGAATTCCGTTAGGGTTCAGCTGTCTACGTCTTATTTTGAGTATTGCTGAGTTACTGCTCGCCCGTTCCCACTAAGTCAGCACTGCCCGGGTTTGGGATTGAACTCACAATTATTATGTCACTAAATTCAAGAACCAAAACTTTAATCCACTACGACACATTCTCTAAGATTGAATATGAAGCCTAAGAATTAAGATGGCTATTGATTAATAATGCTGTCATGTTTAATTGCTGCTCTTGCTAGTTATCTACGGTTATTTGTCCTTCATTCTTTATTAAAGTAGGCCTACCAAAGTGATCCTCATTTTTGGAATATGCGCTGATTCTTTCAAACTTCTAACTCCCTAGTGTTCTTCCTAGTCCAGTAATTTCCTTTAATTTTAAAGAGGTTGATGACTACACTTTCCTGTCCATACATGATCAGCGATGCCTAATCGCACTGTCTCATTGCTCTATACGTTTTTTTTTTATGTTGTTCCTGCATTAGTTTACCTACTTATTAAATATATTCTTAGCAATTAAAATTAACTTATTTTTTTTTAATTGTTCGATAAATACATGGACCAAGAGTCATTAAAATGCAATTCATGTAAAGCGGTATAGAAAGAAAGCACGTTAATGATATAATGAAGATGTCAGCTGACACTTGACTTGAAGTAGCTACACTGTAGTGAGCGGGGTTGTTCGTTTCAGAATGCAACAGTCTATCGTGAAAGTCCATTACTTAAATTCACTGTTCAATACTAATATTCTCCACGATTACCAAACTAACCAAATTCTTATTTACTAAGCTTAGATTCACCTTTTAATCAAATATTCTACACGGCCACGTTGCTAACCATATTGTTATTTACTAAGCTTAGATTCACTGTCCAATAATGATATTCTCCATGGCTACCTCGCTAACCGTATTTTTTATTTACTAAGCTTAGATTCATCAAGTAAAACGTTAGCAATGTGATAATCCTAATATTAGCCGTTTCCTTATAAGTAAACATTAGGCATTCATTGACCGAGCAGTAGCAGTCGTTGCTATCGGATGTTGAAAGTTGTTTTTCGATTAAAACTTTTTTCAGATAAATAGTCGCTCTTTCCAAACTTTTTTTCAAAGTAGTGTGGAAAGTTGATTTCTTCATTATGTATTTATTTTCCTTTCGAGTTATATGCGCTTTCATTTAAATTGTTGCTTAGATTCACTGTTCAATAATAACATGCTCCACGACTACCTCGCCAACCATATTGTTATTAACTAAGCTTAGATTAACTTTTCAATCAGAATATGGCACTGAACATTACGCGACGAGCCCTAATTTTAATTCCGTTTTCAGTTTGACACAAGGCTCCAAATATAGGCATCTATTGAACATCATATTCACAACACATTTGCAATTTTCATCCAGAATATCTTACGCTCTATTTATTTTATTTACAAATATTTGCTTACTTTAGGCTCATGGTCACAAGTTAAGAGCTCCCAGCTAGAAGCGACCTCTCTATTTTAGTAATAATGCTAACCTAAAACATCTCACTAATGATCTTATTTACTACAGTTAGCTTAATTTTGGTCCTATACTTCAGATACCAGGCACTCAGTGAGAATTTAACTTGCTAATGTAAGTGTTAATACAACCTAATCTTGTTACGATTAGTTTAAGTACAAGGTATTATTTTCAGAATACTCAGTAAAATTTGAACTCAATTTGAAACTGTTCATCTCGTGAACTTACTCATGCGCCGCATCTGTTCATGAAGTAGACGATGATAATCTTCCATATCATCTTGTCTTATAACTGTTAATAAGTGTTGTCTTTTTCTTATTTCTCCGAAACTTTAGTCCGCCATTCATTTGCTAAAGTCTAGGTTAAGCATTGTTTTTCTTCTTCCTTATTTCTCTCTGTTTCGTGTGTATCACATTCTACAAGCTCTCTTTTCTCATTACGTGCACCAGAAATGTCAACTGCCACTTCTAGATTTTAAATAGAAAATGTTGCTTGTTTCTATTCTTTCCAAAATCTCGTTATTGCTCACATGTTCGGCCTCTAATATCCTTAGCATCTTTCTGTAGAACTGTATTTCTGTATCCTCAAGTCTCTTCTCCATCTTTGAGAAAATTCTTCTGCATTTGCTGTCATACAGGAAGACAGATATCACGAAACACTTTAGTAATGTTTTCTATGTTTCTGACGAATGTTTTCTGTTTTTTAATATTCTGCTTAGCTTTTGGGATACTTCTTTGGTCATCCAGTACGTCTTCGAAACTGTGTCGTAGTTTCCGTCCTCTGTTTAAACCCTTCCTCGATATATACATTTTATACGTGTATTCCCGACCTATAATTTGCATTTTGTGCTCACCCTTTTGTGGTGACCATGCATTCTGTCTTCTTGTAGTGTATGCTTAGTCCTTTCTGCCGTTCTCCTTCACTACCTTCTGTAAAACGTTTAGTAGTTTCCTTCCCTTGTCTGCCATCAGCAGTGTGACAGCCAATAACTGATTGAACAACTAAATCTCTCAGAATTGCATCGTTGTGTCAGTCAGTTAGATGCCTTACGTGATATACGATCATGTATCGAAAGAGGTATGACTGACTGGGCCAAAGATTTTCCCGCAGTAGGTTGCCATTGCTTTCTATGCAGACTGGTTGCCAGCAAATGTTATAGAACCCAGTCTGTCTTATCATTTAACCCATAATTGGAGGGAATAAACAGTATTTGTGCGTAAATGCATGCAATGAGTTGAACTGGAATTCGAATTCGGCTCCCCGATTTGTTGTTCTGAGTCGATATCGACTGCACCACAACGCACATTCGCCTCGTTGTGTATGTTGAATAAATCGGGTGAGAAAACTCATTCTTCTCTTCTACTCATTTTCTGTCCGTATGCAGGTGAATTGCTGACAGTATCTTCTTCTATGTTTGCTGTCCTTTCAGGACGTAGGTGATCATGGCTTTCCACGTTTCCCTATCCCTGGTGGCTCTGAGAATGCCTTCTCTTGTTACATCATGCAACCCTCGTTCGGTCATCCACCTGATTTATTCCTTCAAATATGTTATCCGTTGCTTCCCCCTGTCTCTTTTCCCCTCTATCTGGCCTGTTAGTATCAGATTCTCCATGACCTCTTTCCTCATTGCGTGTCCCAGGAACTTCAGCTGTCTCTTCTTGATGCACAGTATTAATTTCCTTTTTGTTTCCATCATTTCCAAGGCCTCATCATTGCTCACATGCACGATCCATGATATTCGCAGCATCCTTCTGTAGAACCATATTTCAGTTGCTTCAAGTTTTTCCTTCATCTTTGATAGTATTGTCCAGCATTCACTGCCATACTGAAGGACGGACAGTACGTAGCAATTCAGTACTTTCTTCCATGTTTCTAGCGAGATTGTCCTGTTTCTTAATACCTTACTCAACTTCTGGAAGGCTTCCTTCGCTATGCCAATTCGCCTTCGGATCTCGGTGTCGCACTTTATGTCTTCTGTTATAACGCTTCCCAGGTAGATTCTTCAAACAGAATATATATATATGTGTCCTTCTCTTTCCGTTTTTTTTTATTTCTCTTTTTGTCTTCACATTTTCCTGTGCTGTTTACCTCATACAAAAAACTTTGCCAATGAAAGGAAGTGAATTCTCATAAATTTTCTTTTAAAAAATAATGTTTATTTCCATCATTAGTAACTGATGAGACGTTGTTCTTTTACTGTGGAAACAGAATGTATACTTTTGTAGTACTTGTAGTTTGTACATGTTCTAAAGTATAATTTATAATATATATATATATATATATATATGTATGTGTATATATATATATATTGTAAAATAATTTCAAACCAATCAAGGCCACAAAGCCACTAAGGCGCAAGTAGGTTACAGAATACGATAAATAAAACTTTATTAAGAAGAGAGAAATATAAAAATACAGGAATTAAAAAGATGCATGGTAACTTCCATCTATAGCTTTCTTCTTTTGTGGCTGACTGTAGATGTTTATGATTGTGAATGCTTTTTGCAGTGGTGATTATTTCATATAACTCGTTCTTCATCATCTGTTATAAAAAAGTCAAGAGGGTGTTAGTTCCGCTGATACATTCTTGATTACATTTTATTCTTATAGGCATAGATTAGGTGTGTCACAAAACCGAAAATATGATGTACCCGGTAAAAAAGTTTGCAAACGATGTGCAATGGTGAGTTTCTAAGGGTTGCTTAGATGTGGCATGGGGCCGAAAGTATGGGGATACCCAGGGAAGATCGAGCTCTCTTTTATGTCGTAATTGATCTTGTCAGACAAGCATGTAGGACATTACACCGCGTTGAAGTATCCATTATAAACATTATGCTATTATTATTTCAGTAGACATAAAAAAGCAACTGTTCTGACGACCTTTTCTCTCTGATGCTACGGCCACGTGAATTTAGGCGTACTAAATTGGCATCTAGGTCACTCTCTTTTACCGTTGATAGACTTAATGTACCCGCCACTTCTACTCCGGCGATTTATTTTCTTGCACTTCCCGCCTGTCGGTCCTGGATATGACGGTAAACTGCAACCATCAGCAAGGGTAATTGTGAAGGGGCATAGAACCATCCCTTCATTGCTGTTGTTACCAGGTTCACTATGACCCTGACCGGAAGTGATAGCACCTGTTAGAGTCCCGGCTAAGAACAAATAGTTAACATCCAAACTGGAGTCAAAACACTATGAAAGTATAAAAATAGATTTTTATAGAAATTTATACATAAAAATAGACTTTTATAGGAAAATATACATTTTTGAAGAAATAAAATTAACAACAATCTATTTTTTAAGGAAAAATATTATTGCCATAATACATTTTTGAAGGAAAATATCATTACCAGCAATACATTTTTCAATACAGAATTAGAAGATATTTTCAGTTTTCTAAAATAAAAAAAAATATTTTCAAATTTCCAATCAAAATCTGACTAAATCAACCTTCTTACTATAACCGAATATTTAAAAAGTACCTTAAATCCTACCTTTTGGGAATTAAATAACCCACAAAGGTTGATATGCTGTTAAACAAAATTCAAACTTTAACACAAACTTCCCACCTGTGTAACTCTCTTCCGTACACTTGTTACTCTGATAGCTACAATTTCCAAAACTTTAAATGTTACATCATTTTCCATGTTCTGTGTTCTTGTAGTCCGTTAATCTTTTGTCCTTTTTTTCAATACCCCTGTAGCCAGTATTTTCTCTCAATATAACTTCCTGCGCACAAGTGGTGTCTCCATCTTGCTTTGTGGGGAAATGATTTAAGACATATTATATTTCAGCTAATATATATACACCAGCGGACGAAACAGTTAAAGCTGACTCGTACTTAGGATGCACCAATAATTTCATCGTCTTCTTTTATATGTCGTTGGCGAGCAGGGCAATACACCTAGTTGCTTATTACTCCACCTAATAATTGCTATTACACGTGCCAACCACAGTCATAAATTCTGATCCGAGGTTAGGAAATAGTGCTCTTGAACTGTGGTCACATAATCGGTATTCGAAATTTTTATTTTTTTTACTTTCAAACTATATTTAAAGTTTTGAAAAAAAAAATAAAGGTAGCTAAATTTTGTAAATATTTTGAATGGTTCTTGTAATCAAACCTTAAATTATTCAAGATATCTCTCGTTTTCCAGTGAACTCCAGGATGTGGATTTATTCTTGACATTATTTACATTCAGACTAAAATCTTAATATTTTTGTTCATATCCTAACGTTTTGATCCTTGTTTCCTCCATGTTTGTCAATCCAATAATCTGTTATTATCTTGCATAGCCACATCAGTTATAAAAATACGTAAGAATAGAATACATGGCGTCCAAACTATTCAGAAAGGTCTAACGTACCAACTATATACGAGTCTTTTCTCAGATCAGTAAGTAAAAATGGATTAAAATGAATGCGCCCTGTGTCTTTTAGGAATAACTGCATTTCGTCCTATCTCACTGACTGGCGATACAAAACGAATACAAACTCAACCAAAAAACAAATTCATGTCGATTTTAAAAAGAAACAACTCAAATGGATTGTACACTCAAAGAGAAAATAATGACATAATAGAGGTGCTGACATTCCATTCTACATTCAAGAATATGATAGAAATGAAACGGTCATCGATAATAAAAAAATAGCGGTAACGTTTATTTCTCTTCTTTATATACCGTGTTCCCTCAGGACGTTGGCGATCATGAACTCTACGTGCCCTTATCCCTTGTCGCTCTGAATATTTTTCCTCATGGCATCTCTCCCAAATCATGCTCGGCCATCCATTTGCTCAATCCCATCAAATATATATCCTGCGGCTTTCCCCGGTCTCTCTTTTGCTCTATCCGTCCTGTAAGTATTAAATTCTCCAAAACCTCCTTCCTTATTTTGCCTCAGCTGTATCTTCTTGATGCTAAGTATAAGTTTTCTTATAGTTTGCATCCTCTCTACCACCTTGTCGTTGCTCACGTGCTCTGTTCATGGTAACCACAACAACCTTCTGTGGAACCACATTTCTGTTGCTTCAAGCTTCTCCATCTTCTTTGAAGAGGACGTTTTAACATTCGTTGCTATATAGAAGGACAACTATCACATAGCAGTCTGGCCCACATTGTTTCTAATGATATCTTTCTGTCTCTCAGTATTCTGGTTAGCTTTGGAAATGCGTCCTTGGCTATGTCAATTCGTCTTCTGATCTCAGTGTAGCATTTTCCATCCTCTGTTAAAACACTTCCCAGTTACTAAAATTTGTTTACCTGTTTTATTTTGGTTTCCCCGAACTTTTAGTGGCGTTTTGGGTTCTTCTTTTTGCTGATAACCATTCATTTAGTTTTCCTGAAGTTTATACTCAATTCTTTTTTCTCGCTTTCTCTTGCTATCTTTATTTGATGGTCCTGCATTTTTTCTTTCCTTGTCTGCTATCAGCACTGTGTCATCCTCATATCGCATATCGTTGATATTTTACTCACCAGTTACGAATCCTGACAAGGATTCTAGCTCTGTCAGAATTATTTCACTGTACAGGTTAAATACAAATGGTGAGAAAGAACATCTTGTCTTACACCTCTTTCTATTTTTCATATCTGCTGAATTCGTTTCCTGTCTGTATGCAAGCGGTTTAATAGAGGTTCTTGGTTATATTACTGACTTTCCCCGAATACTTCAAGGTTGCTGAGCGACTCTAACAAGTCTTTGCGGCGTACTTTGTGAAACGCTTTCATATTTTCTTGAAAAATAGTTAACCCTCTAGGGTCATTCGTATCATATTTGATACAGTATGAAAACAAGCCTTGAAAGAAATATTTTCCTGAAAAATTTTTTTGGAGAAATATTTTATAAATTTCAAATGAAAGCAGTACTGACTGCTCAGTCAATGAATACCAAATGTTTCCTTATAGGGAAATACCAAATGTTTCCTTATAGGGAAATACTGTATCAAATATGATACGAATGGCCCTAGAGGGTTAAGAGAAAAATGTTATAAGTTTCAGCCAACAGTAACGCTAACATTTCGGTCAAGGACTGTCTAACTTTAATCTATGAAAATGGCTACTATTGCAATTCCAATTTAAAGAATTTAAAATTGAACCGTTATTTTACTATATTGGTTATCTGATGTCGTATTGTTTAGATATTACTCACTGTGTTTCCAGCCTGTAAAAGATTTAAAAAATTTCCACTTTTGCCAACACCCATTTGGCACAGTCAGTGACAACAGTTCCAGTGGAATTCAAGCTTGTCAGACTGTGTTTTCGAGCGCAGAGGGTCTCAGCACAAGTTTAGGCTACGGGTAGAGGCTCGGCTAAAGAATGATAGACAAGAAACCCATCCGACGTACTCGAGGTCCGGAGAACTTTTGCCCAAGCCTACGGAAAACCTACGTAAAACTCGATCTTCTGTCACATCCCACATCTGGGGGAGAAGGGGAGAAAATAGGTAAATACCCACTCATTAGGTGCATTGCCCTGCAATTAGAGAGAACTTTTTGGAAGACCTTTTTCTCTTTCAATAGTTTTTTTTTAATTCTCACTGTATGTTAATGCAGCATTCTGTTTGGTCATTGTTAAAATCATCATCACTTTTTTTTTCAACTCACAAAACCGTATCCATAACCTGTTTTGCTATTTTTTGAGTAATTCATTCATTCATACACGATAACTCGACATTTGATATTGCATGGACTGTTCCCGGCTCTTCAAATTATAGAGTCGTGTCTATGTTTCTTTGGACCGAACATGTGAGCACAGGCAAAGTTTTAGAAAGGATAAAAAAAAGAAAACTTACACTTAATATCAGAAAGAGACAGCTGAAGATTCTGAGACATGTAACGAGGAGGGAGAGCACAGAGAATTTAATACTCGCATGTTGTTTAGAAGGAAAAACACAGAGGATAGCAACACGATACATACTTGATAGGTTTGGGAACCTGATGTCAAGATAAAACATGCTAAGATCGACAAGGGATAAGGATAAATTAAGGTCCATGATTCCTTACGTCCTAAAGGAACACGGTAAATAAAGAAGATGTAGAAGCTATATTTCAACTACAATGATAAATCCTTTGCAAAAGTTATATGTTACAAAATTAACGAAATATCACTTCTGGTTTTGCATTCAGACATTTTAACACCCGTATGGCTGAAAATTTCTGCAGAACGAAGTGCTCATTAATTATAAATCCAACGTGTTCACTTCAATTATTTTAGTCCAGATGCGTCGATCTGCAAAAATGTGACCATGAAGATCATCAATAATTTAGGAGTTGACACTGGTAACCTTTCTATGTAATGTGTCTTAGAATCTTCATGAACGAAATGGGAAAAGCATTTCATTCCGGTTGCATACGATATCGCGTCATGTTTGCATTATATAGTCATGGATTTTCTTTGAATATCACTTCTTAAGGGTCAAGAGTATGACGATAAACTGCATCCGGTAGCAAGAGGTCTGGTTTGAGGAGCATGAAACAACCTTTTAATTGCTCTTGTTCCCAGGTCCACACAGACGCTGGGTGTTAGCACCTGTTAGGATCCCATCTACAGGCAAATAGTTAAGACCCAAACTGTGGTTAATACATTATGAAGGAATAAAATATGATTTTTATAGTAAAAATACCAGCAATACATTTTCGCCAAAACATCACCACCAATATATTTTGTAAAAAAAGATACAAGCAATACATTTGACTCTCGACAAAAACTCCTCTTTACAAAATATAGCTATGAACCCTGATTTATTAAAATAATTATTACAGAAAATATTCTGTTCATACAAACGTATCCTAAAAAAATTTCGGCTTTAAATAACCTATTGAGGTTGATATGTAGTAAAAAAAAAAGAACCCGAACCTTTTTCCGAACTTTCATAACAAGCCGTACTTCAGCAATTTAACATTTCTCGCTATCCACTGAACAAAATTAAATTAAATAATAAACAAAACAAACAACAACAAAAAACAACAAAAATAACGAACATAAAAATTTCAAAGAAAATATCTACTAACCGCTCATATTCGAGAACGCCTGACGGGCATAGGCACACGTGTTTCTTCAACACAGTCAATCTGTGACTTATACTGCAACTTAGGTAACACATAAATAAATAGGGCGCATAAACTTTCTTTATAATCATATCACCCCGAGCAAGGCATTTTACTGCCTCTGTTATGCAGGGAGTTACATAGGAGGAAAGTTATGAGAAAGAGTGAAGGGTTATAGGGTGTCAGGAAGTGGGTAAAAGAAGGATGAGAATACTGATCAGAGAGGAGTGGACGGAGAAAGAAGCATGAGAGAAAGGATGCAGGTTAGTGAGATAGAAGATGACTATTGACTTTACATTTAAAATTTTGGAGATTGTAGCTGTCAGGGAAACAAGTAAATGGAAGGGAATTCCACAGGTGAGAAGTGTGAGAAAAAAAGCTGCTGCGTTTGCCTTTTATTGATTTCACAGCAAAAGGGTGGAAACTAGTTACTAATCGTGTGGCACGAGTAAATTTATATATAGGGGGCACCAGTGAGCTAAATTCGTCGGAGCAGAAACCGTGAAAGTATTTGTAGACGAGACACCGTGAATCCACATTGCACCGGTAAGAACGTAACTGTATCTGAGCTGCCAAGTCAGGATCGATCACATAACAGATTCTCTGTTGGATTTTGTCAAAGACACCTAAATGGATAGCAGGAGCACTCGACCAGATATGGCAGCAGTATTTAATACACGGGCGGGTGGTAGATTTATATATGTATAGTTTTTTTTCAGACAGGAAAAACTCCCTGGCCCTACACAGAAAACCGACTTTCTTAGCAGCGGGTTTAGCTATGGATTCTATGTAGTCATTCCACTTGAGGTCTGTTGTGAGAGTAAGCTCGAAGAGGTTTTGCTTTAAGGGAGACTAGCATCCATGCTAATGGGGGTAGGAGCGATTGTCTGTGATGGTAAATAGATAGCAGCTTCTAACAAGTAGAGGATAAGATTTAAGAACCACATGTTGTCTTTAAACAATATTAAATACAGCAAAAATATGCTTTATGCATACATTATTGGACATTAACCATTTGTTGCATATTGGTTACAATTGTAACCAATATGCAACAACGGTTAGAGAAATGTTACAATTGTAACCAATATGCAACAAAAGAATAACAAGAAACCAACAATATCGTAGCTAAATGCAAACATTACAATGAAAAAGGAGATCGATGTAATATATGCCTTAAAGACCAAAACATTGTCATCTTAAACCATATCAAAAATCCAAATTTGCTTCATAAAAAAGAAATTTAATGAACACATGATGTCATAGAAAACAGTTAGATTCTTAGACCTAAATTGATATAGATTCCTTTTTACGTTGACCTCTTTCTTTCTTTCTTTCTTTCTTTCTTTCTTTCTTTCTTTCTTTTCCCCCGCAATATTATTTTAACAATTATAAATTAATCTCCTTATATGTTTGTTCCCTACATTATTAAATTTTTAATTCTTAATTCTAAATTTCCTTCTTAATTTTTCATTTCATTTTTATTTTATTTTATACTCGCAGTATAGCCCGGCGTTGCTCGGGTGTAATGAAAGCTTTAAAACTAATCCATGGTCCTGGAGCTCAGATTCAGCATAAAGAATATTTGTGTGAATTTTGGTGAGAATCGGATAAAAATTGTGGATTTGTATTAAGGACATACAGACAGATAAACAGACACACACACACACACAAACATCTTGCCTTATATATATATATTATCGAATTTCTGCACTATTGTAAGAACTGAAACATTGAAACTTCTGAATATCGTTTCTTATGTCTTTGTCTATGAGTGTATCAAATTTGATTAAAATCGTACCACTCCTTCTATAACACAGACACAGACACAGACACAGACACACACAGACAAAGTTCCATTTATAAATTAGTTAAGGTAAGATTATGTTATTTTTATTCAAAATCTTAATTTTAATTATCCCTACATTTTTATGTACATTTAATATTTGAATATTTAAATTTTTAAGACTTATGATTTACGCCCATTTGATTTCTTCTTTCTGCATTTTATTATTTTTTTTTTCAATTTTGAATTTTATATTGAAATTTTTAATTTTATCTACATGTAACCGTAAAATATATATTTTTTTATCTTGTTAGGAGTGATTTAACTTTATGAGATTTAATTCCCATGAATTAAACCTTATCTTAAATTCAAATCTATTAAACTATCAGTTTGAAATATGCAACCTATGATTGCATAACGCATGAAACTCCGAGTCGTGCCATAGACGTAGGATAATATGTATATTTATTAACATATATATATACTAGCAGTATAGCCCGGCGTTGCTCGGATTTAATGAAAACTTTAAAACTGATCCATGGTCCTGGACCTCAAACTCAGCATAAAGAATATTTGTGTGAATTTTGGTGAGAATCGGATAAAACTTGTGAATCTGTATAAAGGACAGACAGACAGATAAACAGACATACACACAAACATCTTGCCTTTTATATATATATATATATATATATATATATATATATATATATATATATACATTATCGATTTTCTGCACTATTGTAAGAACTGCAACCTTGAAACTTCTGAATATCGTTTCTCATGTCTTTGTCTATGAGTGTATCAAATTTGATTAAAATCGGACCACTCCTTCTATAACACGATTTTTTCGATTATCGATTTTCGATATTTATCGGGGATCCTCGATACAAAAGCTAGCTAAGAACACTCGCATACGCTTATAGTACAACTGTGTAAATTTTCAAGAAAATCGGTTCAGCCGTTTCGGAGTCTATAGGTAACGCACACACGCACACACGCACACAGAAGCACACATACACACAGAGACAAAGTTCCATTTATCAATAAGTTTAGAAATATACGATCTTTAAACTGTTGCTATAGTAACATAGCTAAAATACTCAGAGCGAAGACGATTGAACTGCGTCGAATATATACACTAAGTTATAACAGGGTCATTCCATATCCATTCACCAGGGTCATTCCATATCAATTCCACCGACACCAGCTGACTTGAAAGTTGGTACAAATGTTCCCTTTCATGAGTTAGGAAACTGTGCCAAATTATTTTGTGCTAGACTTTACCGTTATTATTTTAGGAGTAGAGTTTTATAATTTTCCTATTTTGTCTCAAAATTAAGGCCACGCAGTGTCACAGAATCTCAATCTTGTTTAAGAAAATAAAAAATAAAACTTCCATACACATATTTCTGAAATTTAATATGTAGGTTAAGTAAGGACTGCAAAATCCAAATATCTAACGACTTGACACTTATACTTAATAGAAAATTTTATTTTACCCTACCAATTTGACGACTTCAAAATCAACAAGTTTTCACCTATGTAGGGTCATTCTGTAGAAAATACGTCCTCTTCAATTTTCATAATATTGTTTTCTTAACATTTGCTATGCCTGCCCAAGTTCATCAAATAATTTTGTGAGGGATTCAAGTCTACTTTAGAAGGTATGTCTTTGCCAAATTTAGCGTTTTTTTTTTCTTATGTACGCGCAGGATTTCAGTACGAGATTATAATTAGAGATTCTAATGCTCAGTGACCTCTCAGATGTTGCTGATGCGCTAGGTGACTTCTTAAATTATTCACAAAGATTGTTTTTTCATAATTAAAAAAATAAATTAAATATATTTTGCACATATTGCTTTTTGTACGGACAGATTGTTTTTAACAAGTGGTAAACATTGCCTGATGCATGATAATCAGTCAACAGTGCATAGAATACTTGTAGATGGCACTAAACATATGAAGTTGAAAGAAATGATTTTTGTTTGTGTTTTTTTTTGATAAATTATTTTCATGAAAGAAAACCATTTGAATCTTTAAATTCTCAATAAAGTAATAATATAAAAGAATGTGAATCTTTAAAACGTAGAATATTTAGTTAGCACTAAATGGATAGTTGAATGGAATGCTTTCATCACTATTTTTCAAATTCTTTTTTTTAGAATTTTTCAAAACTATTTTCATGAAATATATTATTTGTTTTTTTTTTCATGCAGAAGAAAGTGATGATAAAAATGAATATGCAAAGAGTCATTAAAACATCACATTTTAAATTACACTGTACACAAAATTTTGTTGTGTATATAGACTAAATTGTTTTGGATATAATTTTTTGCACAGATAATTTACAATGACAAACTCTACCATTTGGTGTTGTAGGGACATCAACAGTGCACACAATATAATAGTTAATAATACAAAACATATATCTTTAAAATTCTATTTCCAGTAAAATAATAGTAATGGAAGAACTGGGTGCATGGACTTAATTAGCAAGTCCTTATTTTCCGTATCAATGTTATTGTCACAACTGCCACAAACATATCCTGAAACAACAAATTTCACTGTTTCTTCTTTAGCCACAACAGAGAAGACGCATATTAGGTCATAGTTTTCAGCTTCACTACATTGCATCATGGCTATCTTTTCTCTAACAAATGGAATAAATTGATGAAAACTTCACGTTTCGGAGACTGTGGATGTACTTTTAAAACTGATGGTAAGGTTCCTCCCTACTTCATCAACGTCCTACTTTTCAACTAGAATCAATTCGATGCTTCAGTTGTAGATTTGTAAGATTCAAACATAGATTCTGTGTAAAGGTTTTGTTTCGTAGTTGGTCTTTGGAGACTTTCTTGTGACACTAACCTTTTCACTTCCCACCTGTGCCATCACACAGTTATTTACTATGACTTGTTGCAAAGAAATTCCATTTTGCAATGAGTTACAAATGATTCTGATGGTTGCACCAATTGGCTAAGTTCTTATATTTCTTGTATTGCACTGGGCAACCATCAGTAAAATACTCAATATTTTTTAAAATTTGGCAAGATAACTTTGATTATCTCAATATTTTTTCTGTACCATATAAAAAAATGCTATATCATGTGAGTTTTCAATCGACATAATGCAGAAACATTGATTTTGCATTGCGTTTTCCAGCTTAAAGTAAAGTACTGTAGGATCTAACGTACATTGTGAGATACTCGAATGAAAACTCTGGATCTCATACAAGTTTGTAATTCTCGGCAAAATCCACCAGGAACAAAATTTTACTATCACTAATCTCCTCCCTTCTTTGCTTTAATTACCTGGATTGTGATTTAGTCAAGTAAGAATGAGGTGCTAATTTATACGGTTGCAAAACAACTAAATCAATGTTATCTTGGCAGTATTTCTTTTGTATTGTCAAAGTCGATATGTCAGTTGTTCTCCATTGGGAGAACTATTGATTCAGCCTTATCAATATATCCTTCAATGGTGTCATAAAGAAATTTTTCAAGCTGACCTGATGATTTAGGAAAATTTAGGCACCTATGAATGAAACTTTCTCTGCTACTGGCATTACTGACAGTATATTTCAAGAGATCTTGATAAAATGCATTCAGTAGTTCCAGTAATAATATCGTGTTTTGGTGGATAGTGTATTCACTTACAGTATGTGTACTTGCACTACCAGCAAGGACACACCATTTCGGCGTTAAACTACAAACTTTCGAAAACCGGAAAAATACGACTGGGTTCTGTTCCTTGAAGAGATCATTTAGATTGCACAAGATGATATCTATTCTGCTGATGTATATGACGTTTACTTCTAATGTAGTCTTTCCTGCCTGGCACCAGTACAGTATATTCATCATATTGGTAAAATGCTTTTACTAGCTGTGCAATATAAGCCCTCAAAGACTTGCTCCTTTTTGGTTTTAGCACAGCTAAAACAGCTCTTACCAAACACAATTCGGGAGCCTTGCGTATAATGCGTTCTGAAACTCCAAACATATCTATGAATTCTTTCTGTAACTAATCGGTTTGGGTAAATGTCAAGATCTGTATTTTCATTTTAGTTGATTTTATTGTCTTCACTTATGCTACAAGAAGCTCTGTCATTTTATCTAAGCACTTAGCTTAATTGAAAATTATATTTTTTAATTTCAAGGCTTCATCAATTAACAGCTGAGAGTCAATGTTTAATGACTTGTCTACTTTGGTATATATACATTGCAGTGCAGAATAAATTTTTCTCTTACCTGAAAGAGCTTTGCCAGTGTAAAGAAGCACTTTTGTTTTCAGTGAAAAAATATTCCAATGGCAGAGAAACATTCCTTGACATTTCTATTATCTGTTTCCGCAGAAGCACTTGTATCATGCTCATTCATTTCCTTATCAGAAACATGAATTTATTATTATTATTATTATTATTATTATTACCCTTTTCTGATTCTGCAGAAGTATCAGCAACAAGCTCTTTTATTTCTTCATCCGTTGTAGGTCTTAGTTCTTCATCATCAGGAAGAAATTTGCGAGCTTCCAAATTGTCTTCACGTCATGACTGCATTCTGCAACCTAGTCTGCTGTGAAAAGCAAAGTTTAGAATGGTTTGTTCAAAGGGCTGTTATACATATTCTTTAATCTTGAATGACAAAAGTTCGAAGGTCAGCGTAGTAGAAGTCTAGTAATGACATACTTAAATTACAGACAGTTATATTAAAATTAAATTAAGACAGTTATAACTTCTTCTATGTGCCTTTTTCTATTAAAGACGTAGGTGATAATGGCCTTCCACGTCTCCGTATCCCTGATAGCTCTTAGCACGCTTTCTCTTGTTACACCACGCAACCCTTATTCTGTTATCCGCCTGCACAAGTCCTTCAAATATGTTATCCGCTGCTTTCCTCTGTCTTCTTTTTCCTCTATCTGGCCTGTTAGAATCAAGTTCTCCAAGACCATCTTCCTTATTGCATGCCCCAGAAACTTTAGCTGTCACTTCTTGATGCTCAGAATTAATTTCGTTTTTGTTTACATCCTTTCTAAAACTTCATAATTACTCATATGCTCGGTCCACGATATCCGCAGCATCCTTCTGTACAACCGCTTTTCAGTTGCTTCAAATTTTTCTTTCATCTTCGATGATATTGCCCAACATTTACTGCTATATTGAAGAACTGAAATCATTTAGCAATCCAGTACTCTTTTCTTTGTTTCTAGCGAAATTTTCCTGTCTCTTAATACTCTACTCAGTGAACATATGAGCAATGACGAAGTTTTATGGCAAAAACAAAAAAGACACTTATACTCTAAATCAGAAAGAAACAATAGGCGTTTATTGGGAGCATAAACAGAAAAGAGGGTTTAGAAAACGTTTCACTCAAAAGGAAAGACGGACAGATAAAATATGTAAATGGTTGGCAGAACAGGCATTAAGTAAGATAGCTAAATAACACAACTTACTAAGAGTTACAAATGGTAGCTAATAGTGGAGAGCCATGAACGTCCATGTATTAAAGGGACATGACACAAAACATGAAGAAGAATCAATTTAACATGAATGTGATAAGTGAAACAAAGAAGGATGGTAGGTTTTAAATGCTTTGAGCAAATGGCTAGCAGATGATGGTTTGGGAGACAAAATCTATGAAGGACAAGAGATTGTGGCGATTCATGATCACCTATAGTGCAGCTTAGATGTGGCATAAGGCCGAATGTATGGGACACCCAGTGAGGATATAACTCACTCTTCAATTGCAATGATTATAACCAGACAAGCTTGCTAACCATTGCACTACATTGAGGTGCACATAAATCAATCAGTTAAATGCCATACATGATACACGCTTGGAAGATAATGTCTCTTTCGAGACATGACTGACTGGGCAGTAAGTTGCCATTGCTTTCTGTGGTAGACTGGTTGCCAGCCGAGGCTGTAGAACCCAATCTGTCCTGTTATTTAACTCATAACAGGAGTGAAGAGACGGATTAATACCTTTCCAAAGGTATTTGCGCGAAAGTGAATGCAAGGAACTCAACTGGTATTCGAACTGAACTTTCCGATTTCTCACCACAACGCCATTAAATAAATAAATGATTTTCTAAGCGCCGCTTAGATGTGGCACAAGGCCGAAAGTATGGGGCACCCAGTGTGGATCGAACTCAGTACTCAGTTGTAATAGGCTCAAGCAAGATAAGCTTGCTAAACCTTACACCACGCCGAAGTGTCCTGATTGCCTATATCTTGAAGGGTCACGGCACAAAAAAAGAAACAAAAAAAAAATTAAAATGTGGAGAAAAATTATCCCTTTGGTCTTGAACGGACATGGTTTCGTTATATTATTCGAGGTTCCAATGTAGATCGGACTGACTATAGAAACGAATTATTTTGCAAGACACGCTTGTTAGCCACAATGCTACAATGAGAAGCAAAACGTGTCTGTAGTATCACTGCACAATCCTTTTCCTGGATGGTATTGATTTTTCTAACGCCCACGACATACTTGCGTACCCCGGCCTACCGACTTCCCACCCTTTTCGAGACTCTTAACTCGTTCCACCCACGCTTTTAATACAAAACCGGACGCATGCCCACCGTAAAATAACAAACCAAAACCAAAAAAGAACTTGCAATTTCGCGCTTGCTAAACACTGTGGCGACTCTGCATTCAAACGCACAAGAAATTATCAACATCGAACCAAAACATTTCGTTGCTTCATTACGGAGATTAATTAAATAGGAATTTTTAAAAAAATGAAGACTCTTCAGACTTACATAATCCCTTGTTTAAAAGGTTAAACGTATGACTTCTCTCTTTTTTTCTTTCTTTCTTTCTTTCTTTCTCTCACTTTCTCTCTCTCTCTCTGTTCATCTTTCCCTCTCTCTCTCCTTCTAAATAGATAGATCGATTGTTCTGAGTATCACAATATGCTTCATATGGCTGCAAGGCGTCTGACTTGGAGGTAAGCAACGGATAGCATCTTTAAAGGGCCTGAGAAGGTGGATGACAAAACGGGGGTTGCGTGGTGTAACAGAAGAAAACGTGCTAAGTGCCACCAGGGATAGGGAGACGTGGAAAACCATGATCGCCTATGTCATGAAAGAACAGGGCACATAGAAAAAGAAGTGATTAGATGGCAAAGAGCCTGAACCCATTTTATTTTTTTAACTAATAATGCTTCCATCATTCACATGTATAAAATGCTAAAAAAGTAATGGAAGCATTATTTATTAAAAAAAGTAGCGAACATCCAACAACATCAACTATGAACACGACACAATGTTCTCACTGTATTTGAATATAAAACATGACTCTACATGGATGCACAAACAACTTATATATTCAGTTGAAAGTAATATCAAATTCATCCTTGATAATGGTTAAAATTACATCTAAAAGCGATTGAATACATAATGCATTTAGACGGTATTAATATAATTTGTTTTGAAAAGAAAACAATTGTAATACAGAATGGGTTCTTTACAAACAGATGTACATGACATAAATGGTCAAAGTAAAACATATTTAGGATCTACCAAAGACAGTTTTAAAATTAGATGACATAATTAAAAATCTACACTTAAACTGGAACACCTCAAATATCATACAAAACTGGGTAGCCACTTGTAGAATTTAAAACTGAAATATGCCAAAGGCCCTGATATAACCAAACCATACAACGGTAGTAATGTGTGCAGATTATGCCAGAAGAAATAAATAGGTGTTGTTCCCAGAAAAAAAATTACTAAATGAAAGATCAGAAATTATATCCAAATGTAATCATACTATAAATATCTACTAGGATCATTCAAGTATAGATGAAAGTTTTCTAAGATCCTAAAATAACTCCTCCTTAATTTTTAAAATTTTTCGATTGTTTGAAAATTGCCTGTTTGAGCGTTTAAAAAACGGTAATATCCGTTAGTGTAAATTGCCTGAAGATACTGACTGAAATTTTGAAACCTAAGTTCGCGGAAAGAAATCATTTCTAAATGAAATACATATATATATATATATATATATATATATATATTGAAGAAAATGGAAAAAAAATTTCGACAATGGGAGATAAAAAATAAAATAATTTTTTGAGAAACAACATAATATGGATTTATTTTCGGGTAGCTGACAGTGAACTATTTAAATTTCATCTGAATGACTATTTCAAATATCAAACGATTGTAAATAGTTCGTGACTGACGTCATGGTTTTCTTAAATTCTTTCTAACGGCCTTAAAAATTTAAACTTTTTATCACATTTCTGAATTTATTCACAGGCCATAACACCAAAATTCCACAGTACAAAAAATATAAGCCTTGATAATGGTTATAATAACTGAAACATTATAATGTTGGCTACCCCAAAATAAGTCTCTATTTTGTTGTTTCTCAAATATTTATCACATATTTATTTTTATCACACACACACACACACACACACACACACACACACATATATATATATTTATATAAGATGATAAAATAAGTAAAGTACATGAAGAAACATGGCCTTTGATCTAACATGTTTCATTTTATTAAGTTTTTCAAAGATTTGTTTAAAAAAACTAATTGAATGTTTTTAAATTCGTTTCTTAGAAACACATCGCTGAATAAAAAATTAATAAAATGAAACCTATTAAATTAACTTTTAACCTGTTACTTAGTTATTCTTATATATATATATATATATATATATATATATATATATATATATATATATATATTTATGTGTGTGTGTATGTGTGTGTGTGCGTGTGTGTGTAAGCGGAAAACAAAGTGACAAATCAATAAGAACGTCAGAAATTTCGTTACTTATTGTAGAAAAGAAAAACATTCATCAAAACAATTACTTATTTAACAAATTTCCTATTTCAGAATATTGCACTATATCAAACATTATACAGTTACAATCTCCGATAAAACAATATAATCTTTTACAATTTCAGTGGGTCTAATTATTTCTAACTGGTAACGCTGTCTCAAAATGGACACAACTTTGCCTGACATTCGCACAATTGCTTTGTGTTGTCATACACATCATCATTTGCCTCTGACCTCGTACACCGTCGTAATACATTCAGAAGTACTCCTGACTAACTCTAATATTTTGTGTGATTAGATATTAAGGTTTTTATCGTTAAAATTATCAATCGATTCACCATGAGAACTTCATCGACTTCCGTTGAAATATAAAGTCGGCCTTGCGAATTTAATCGGATACATTGCTAATAAGGATATATTGTTTAGAAAGTATACATATGAGAGATCTTCTCGGGTTGATTTCAATGATATCTTCCTATTTTGATGTCAGATTAAAAAATGAGATTTATTAACTAAATTTACCTACCTATCGCTACGTTTTAGACTGAAAACTTAAAAACTAATTCTGCAGTTTTAAAAAGTATTTCTTATTGCATGTGCTGTTTACTTTCAGGACGTTTGTGACCATCTATTGTCCTTTGAAGCTATTAATAAATTTAGTCTTTTTGTAACCTTGTTAAAAAATCCTTGTACTTAAGCTCTTTATGTACGTTGTTTTCCTCTGTCATTCTTGCCGTCAATCTGTCATATGATTATCAATGTTTCTCTTTTCATTATGTGTCTAGTTGACTGAACGGACTGAGGTTAAGTCCAAGGCGATATTTTAAACGTAGCTTAGATGTGGCACATGGCCAAAAGTAAGGGACACCCAGTGAGGATCGAACTCACTGCACACTTGTAACTGGTTCTAGCGAGACAAGCTTGCTAACCATTACACCACGCAAAGGTGCCCTTGATGTTAAGTCTAAATGTTCTTTTTGATTTCCTTTTTTTCTAAAAGATCGTCATTGTCTACATGATTGGTCTCTAGTATTATCAGTATCCTCCTGTAGAACCACATCTCTGTGGCTTCAACTATCTTCTTCATTTCTGAGGAGATTGTCCTGTATTTATTGTCATATAGCAAGGCTGATATTACATAACAGTTCAGTACTCTTTCCTTTGTTTCTAATAAATTTCTTTTCTTAGCTTTTAGAAGGCATTTTTCTCTATTGCGCTTTAGGATTTCAGTATCACACTTTTCATCGGCTTTTAAAACACTTCCAAGATATTTGAATTTTCGTATTTATTTGATATTTGGCATCTCTAATTTGTAATTTGTATGTTGGTCTTTTCTTTTTGCAATCGATCATTCATTCTGCTTTTTTGCAATTGATGTTTAGTACTTTCTTCTCGATTTTCTTCATTAACTTCTGTAAGAACTATTGTAATTTTCCCCCGGTGCACCGTCTACGTGAAAGCGTGCGAGCTGCTAGATTGACATCTAGGGCCCTAACTTTTACCGTTGAAATATATGGCGGACTTGTACGACAGGCACCCACTGTCATTTTTTTTTTTTTGCTTTTCATTTTTTTTTTTACTTTTACGAGTAAATCAATCATTTTTTTTTTAATTGTACTAGTAAATCAAGCTCCCAAAACGGTCCTTTTCAATAATTTTCTACAAGTTTTGAAAAAAGGGGGCAACAAAGCGATTGTTTCTAATAGGGGGATCGATTTAGTAGAACGTTGTATGAGAAATCATTTTCTCATACAACGTTGCACCCCCGAAAAACCTTTAAATATTGAATTTTTTTCCAAATCTTTTGGCTATTCTAAAACTTTAGGGTCTAATCAAAAGAATAAATTTAAAAAAATTAAAAAAAGAATAAAATAAATTTAGAAATGAATAAATTAAAGAAAATTAAAAATTAAAGGTCTGGATCGTAGTAATGACCGTCTATTTCATGTTTCCACGCAATCTTTGAATAGTTATATATATATATATATATATATATACACACACACACACACACTCTATCCCTGATATTGAGTGCTTTTAGGCATATTACATGCCTTGAAATTATATATTTTATAATATATATATATATATATATATATATATATATATATATATATATATAGCCATCCGCAGAGAGATCTGTTTCGTTTTACCATAGCTCATTAGTACAGTTTGACGTCCGATTGCCTCTAGCCAGAATTGTAACCTCAGTTGGAGATTCTACCTCTGAGGTATGCGCGCTCGATAAAGAAAGACGGACTTTAACGTGTTATGTGCTATGTAAACATACTCCAGTAGCTGAGAATGTTCAAATTCATTACGCAATGCATGATGCGTATATATATATATATATATATATATATATATATATATATATATATATTATAAAATATATAATTTCAAGGCATGTAATATGCGTAAAAGCACTCAATATTAGGAATAGAGTGTGTGTGTGTGTGTGTATATGTACATATAACTCTTCAAACATTCGAAAATCGTCGAAACATGAAATAGACGGTCATTACTACGATCCAGACTTATATATATTATCCTACGTTTTAGGCACGACTCGGGGTTTCATGCGTTTTTTGCAATCATAAGCTGTAGGTATATCTCGAACTGGGCCTTTAGCGATTTGAAATATTTATTAGCGTTCCTTTTTAAATTCGTTATGGGTATTAAATCTGATGTTTGTATCTTTTTAATTATAAAATATATATTAAATGCAATTTATAGCGAAACCTATCAAGGGAATAAGATACTAAAATTGTGGTCGGAGAAAAACTAGGAAGATTTATATGTATGTTTCGTTAAAATTAACCATGATGCATGGCGGGGTATCTAGTTTGTTTACATTTACATTTTTCTAAAATATTAGTAAAAAATTGCGTGAAAGTATAGGGATAATACATACGCAAATATTTACTCACTTATATATATATGTAGTCACAGACTCACAGAAATGTAAGGGCTGATGGTCTTTCAATTTGAAACATATTTAGGTATTTCTATTGTATTATTACAGTCCTAAAATAATTAATGATTAAACCGATCATGGTTAAGCAAAAATTTAGTTAGGTTTAATCCAGAGTTCAAAAAGCGATAAGGAGCAGAAATCGTTGGGACGAATATATATATATATACTAGCACATAGTCCGGCGTTGCCCGTGCAATTCAGAACATGTTTTAATTAGATGATTAATGCAGCGTGTTGCGATTTCCGAGAGCTTGCAATCGCCGCTTCACTTTAAAACTCAGTTACATAAAAAAATAATTATATAAAAAATCGTTGTTTAAAAATTGTCAAAAATTCCATTAAAAAATTCTATTTTCTTTTGTTTTGCGTAAGCGTGTGTTGATGTTTTGTGTGAGATTGTAAACAACATTGCGTTTGTTTTTGTTTCAAAATTACGGGGGAAAATATTTAAATTTTTTGTTGACTAAATGAATTTCAAAATTTTTCGAAGAATATTTAAAAATGTAGACGTTTAATTTTAGAGGAAAAAAGTACATTAATGCCACACGAATTACAGACAATCGATTCATGAAATATTGAGCGAAAAAAAAATTTTTTTTTAATTTTATTTTCTATTGCTTGAAATACTACATCTGAAAAAAAAGACTTAAATAATTAAATTAACCATTGGCACTTTTGTTTTACATATTTTGGTTTTGTTTGTAAAAACACTTTTTTTTTTATAAATATTTCTTTTGTTTCAAAATTACGGGGAAAAATATTCACATTTTTTGTTGACCAAATGAATTGTTAAAACGTCGGAAAAAAATTAAATATAAAGGCTCGTGTTTTTCCTAGTCGCGTTTGACACGTGTAATCTGAGATGTTTTACGGTGCAAATGTAAAAAATTGGCTCCATTGGCCAAAAAGTTTAAAAGGGAAAACTGCTGAACTTAAACTCATAAAGTATGTGTTGACCTTGCTTCCCTGTAGAAATGTGTCCCTAGAAATTTTGAATGGGGTCGGTTAAAAAATGTAAGCGAGCATACGATACAGTCACACAGACTCACAGATTGCCTTTTATATATATTGATAATTATAAATTAATTGTACATTGAGACACGGAAATTTCTATGTTTCGATATAGATTCTCTCTTAATTCATAATTATATAATTATATTAAGCTAGATAATATTCATTATATTGAGCACAGATTTTAATAAAATAAATGCCGGGGTACTCAAAATAATAAAACCTTGAAACCTCGTCACTGGATATATATATAGTGTTGAATGACAACATTGAGTTCCAATGTTGTTGTGTTTTAGTAGTTTTACTTATAAAATGTATTTTGGCAAGAAGGTTTTTTATCCTAAAGTGATCGATAAGAGCATTAAAATGCACAAAGTGTTTGTTACTTTATCTGAGTAGTTTATGCCGTCTCGAAGGTTTGCGAGGATGCCGTTATGATCCATGATTATATATATATATACATATATATAATTGTGTGTTTGAGCAGCAATTTCTCTTTCATACAAGTTTCGTTAAGAACGACTTGACACTTTTCTTGTTAAATGACACTGCTGCTAACAAAGAAAATTGACAGTTGTTTTTAACGAAACTTGTATCTACGAAAAGATAAAAATATTGACGTGAACGCCAGTCATCTTGCCAAAAGACCAAACACCTTAGGCAAGAAGAAAAAAAACCGAACGATGAAAAAACAAATAACACGAAACAAACACCAACTTATGCAGAACATTAGTGTCCAACGTTTAGTCTGTCTCGATGGATTAAAGAAACGCTTTACAATGTCAAGGAGCACCGAAGGATAGCTTTTGTCGCTACTCAAGTTTCACGATGTCACAATTCTCACGAGACTGGAACGCCTATCGTAATAAGGAACGAGGTATGTGATATGATTGTAAGGGGAGATGGCAGGATGTGAATATTATGTGGATAAGAATGATAGACATTTACTGGAAATTGACTTGAGTTTCTTAAAATCGTATTTTTCAAAGATTCCTCGTATGTGTATCAAGTTAGAAGTTCTTGAAAAATAATGCGGTGTGAGTGAAGCTTTTGTCTTTATATTTTAAATTTAAAAGAAAATAAGAATGATTCTACTGTAAATTGTTGAACAGGGGAAAGTAAAGAATGGAACTCACCTAAAATTATTTATAAGTCTACCTTGTTTAAAATATTGTTGTCACATCTTCTCCGGTGCTTTAGCTATTTACCTTGAGCTCTTGAAAAAAGTCCAAAGAAGTAATCAGCAATATTATTAGTCTTGATGTAGCGGTTTGGCTTCAGTCACTTTCCCACCACTATAAGGTTGATTCTCTTTGTCTTTTCTCTAAATACTTTCATGGTATTTGTTCGGATGAGATCTTCGCAATGATGCCTAATCTTTTTAAATTAAAACATAGTTCGAGATTAGCAACTGTGTCTCATCAAATGACAGTTGAGCTGGCCAGATGTAACCGGAATTTCTATGCTAACAGTTTATTCTCTTGTACTTCTCGCTAGTTGAACTTCCTTCTGGATCCATGATTTGTAGCCAAATTTAATTAGCTTTAATTAACTTTAAATCAAAAGACAGTCGCTACCTACTGCCCTCCTTTCCTCTTTTCTTTTTCCGCTGCTTCTTTTCTTAATTATTTCACACACAGTAAATTCTTGTTTCTTAGTGTCTTTACTACCTTGTATGGGGTGATTCAGGCAAGAAAATATGACATCGTAAAATCACTAGATTTGGTAATAAGCTTACGCATTTGTGTTTTTGAAAACAGCTGGCAAATTAGAAAGTAAGTCGAAATGAAAAACTGGAAGCCTGTTTATTTGTCCATATAATTTTTGAATTTAAGGGCGAAAGAATATTCTTCAATAATAAATTTCGATTGGTCGACAATTAAGAAAGTTCGTTAAAGAAAAGTTAAGCCCTTCTTTCCTCTTTTCTTTTTCCGCTGCTTCTTTTCTTAATTATTTCACACACAGTAAATTCTTGTTTCTTAGTGTCTTTACTACCTTGTATGGGGTGATTCAGGCAAGAAAATATGACATCGTAAAATCACTAGATTTGGTAATAAGCTTACGCATTTGTGTTTTTGAAAACAGCTGGCAAATTAGAAAGTAAGTCGAAATGAAAAACTGGAAGCCTGTTTATTTGTCCATATAATTTTTGAATTTAAGGGCGAAAGAATATTCTTCAATAATAAATTTCGATTGGTCGACAATTAAGAAAGTTCGTTAAAGAAAAGTTAAGCCCTTCAAGGATTTTTTAAATAAAAGTTTCTTAATTAACAAGGAACAAAAAATATTGAATATATATTAAACAATACTCTATATGGATTTTTCTATTCATATTATTTTATTACTTGCTTCGTAAAAATATGAATAGAAAAAGAAATAAAACTCGATAAATAAAAAGGACTAATTTCGTAAGATCCATTTTCGAAGTAAAAAGAGGGGGTTTTTTTTGCGCAAAATTACACATTGTCTCGTCCTCAAAAATATCGACCTATCAGGCGTGTTAACGAAGTATTATTGATTTTACTGCGAGAGAAAGATTCTTCAGGCGCAATTACAATATTTCCCTGGCATATTCATTTAGATTGGTTTTTGCGAACCGGATCAATAAACAGAAACGGTTAGAATTGGAACGACGATAAAGACGTTATTACATTCAAGAATGCAGGTATTTAACGAAAATATATTTTGTATCTCGAGATAAGCCCTTACAAGAAAGGGAACGTCTGCAAGAAAAACAGAGAAAAGAAGCGAAAATTTATTTTAAAAGTTCGTTTTCATGTTTATTTTCCTTTAGTTTTATATATATTTAATTTATTTGTTTGAACATTATTTTAATCGATACTCGTATTTGAGCAGATATTCTGTTTTTAATCAAACAGTATATTTATATATTTATTTCAACCGGCCTGATTATTTATGATAACATTTTTCATTAGGCAGAATCCGAACCTTCGACCTTATACAAGGCTTGATTAATCTTCGATTAGACTGTGAAGTTATTCGTGGTCGAGTGGTCTAAGATGCACCAGATCAATTGATGGATTCCCCTATGCTGATAAGTGTCGCAGGTTCTAATCCTGCCAAATGACACACACTTTCGTAATAACATTTATCGTTAATAATCAGGCTAGTAGATATAATTATACTGTTTGATCAAAAACAGGATATATCCTCAAATAGGAGTATCGATTAAAAATAATGTTCAAATGAATAAATTAAATATAAACGTTGTTAACAAACATTTAATTAATCTTTGAGGTGTTCCGCAACAGTATATATAAATTATAAATATATATTTTTTTGATTTCATTAAAAGTAATGATGCAGGTCTCAGTTGTCTATGGTGTAAACGTTTAGACTCATATAATAAAGATCAAAGCGTAAGCGTTCAAATATAAAAAGGGACATTATGGGAGTGCGTCCGTATGAAAAAATACATACATTACAATTTTTGTTGTTATTTGTTCACCGAATATACAACCTAAAAATCATTTTCTCTATGTGCCGTGTCCGATGAGGATGTCGTCGATTATGGTTTTCCACAATTTTCTGTCCTTTGCACCTCTTAATAAATCGTTTCATTTACGGTATTTACATTATTCGGACTATTGTCGTCATCTTTGTTGCCATTTGTACGACTTTTCAGCCGTTGTACGCTCCGGTCTTCTTCGAATTTCGAACCGAAATCCGAAATCTTTATTACAATCACCGGGGTATATGATCTTCATTCCTTGTGTAGTAGAGCCTATTCTGGTAGTCATGAGTTATCTCCTTCTAACCCTGTAAGTTACTAGTTCACCACTGCTGTAGCCTGGTATTGAACTCACAACTCTTAAGGACACATGACCTAGTAGATATAAACGTTGGTTATTTCCTGTAACTTGACCCAAATATGAGGACAATAGTCCAAATAATGGAAACACTGTAAATACTACCTCATCTCAGAAAGATTGACAAATACTAAAGGATCGTGTCGTTTAGGTATTTAAGATTGTGGATTCCAAAGACTTTTAAAATTACAAGAAATTGTAATGTTTTCATCCATGGTTGTATGAACATAATAGGTATTTTTTAGTATGGTTACACTTAGTCATAATTTCTGTTCTTTTATTCGTGAGCGTTCTAAAAAATGAAACGGTAAACAGTAAAATCAGTTATTGCAAATCACCACATGGTAGAAACTTAGGTCGCGTAATAACTCATTTACAAATTAAGAATATATATATATATATATATATATATATATATATATATATATATATATATATTAAATACATTAAAATACGTTAATATATATATATATTAAATACGTTAATATATATATATATATATTAAATACGTTAAAATACGTTAATATATATATATATATATATATATATATATATATATATTAACGTATTTTTTTATCATTTTATCACAAGCAAGGCGGAAATGTTACTCGTACGCAATGGGTATAGAGAGTGAAAGTCAACGAAAAGACTGATTATAAAACCAGTTTAGGTATAAGAAGAATGGATAGAAGATGAATAGGATTCTAGAAGACATAAGTTGGTTATTGACGTTGCATTAAAATCTTTGGAGATTTTAGACATCATGGGAGCAAATAAGCAAGTTGGAATTAATGTGGTGGTTGCATTTAGCTATTTCAGATGTAAACGGGTGGTAACTATATTCTAATCTAGTAGCAATTTAAATTCCTGCAGTCGAGGGGATCAGGGAAGAAATCTTATATATACACTTACACGTTGTACATATTAACATGCACGCTTACACATATATATCGAAATTATTTGTTTGACTACCAAATTAGACCTTTTCTTTCAAACTTGACGAATAACAAAATTAATCGCACGGATAAAAACAGTCACATTAATATTTTCTATAAAATCCAAATGCATAGCAATTATAAACGAGACAAATCTTCTCTTTGTAAAATCATCCGAAAATAACCAATTTCCGTTGACTTAAACAAAGAAATTAAATGAGTTATTGATTATACCATATTTAAAACTGATAGCCTCATCGTGAAAATAAATAATTCACCTGCAAGATCTAAACTACACCGAACCAATATTATTTAAAAATTTACATATTCTTTGAATAACTGCGTTCTTGATCCATCCAATTTCGAAAATAAATATTTTGGACAGAAGACTACGAAATTGACACGAAGACTCATGTTGCATTTCTCAGAACAGAACTCAATTAGATCTGAGTTAAACATACATGGAATCCTACCAAACCCTATAGTTCTTGACAACATAAATATGATAGCACTACTCACATTAAAAAATACTTAAATGATAGAAGCATTCTTCATAAAAGTAAGAAAAACAGCACTCGATAATATAAGCTACGAATACAGTGACAATGTGCTTAACGCTTTCGGAACATAAAACATACACTACTTTACAAACATACACAAGAATAGATACATTCAGTTACATGTAAAATAAAACCCGTCCTCGATAATAGCTAAAAGTATAGCCGAAAGGTCTCGTATAAACAAAACATTTAGATATTTTTTATGTAATTTATTTCCTCAAACGGAAAAAAATCATAAAATCACCACATGAAAAATTTCATAAAAAACTTAACCATGATACCTTGTGTGTCAGTTTTTATTAAACCTGCATTAAAGAGAATTTGCTGCTAATATATATCAACGTATTTTTTATCATTTTACTCCAAGCAAGGCGGAAATATGACTTGTTTGCAATGGGTATAAGGAGTGAAAGTCAGAGAAAAGACTGAGTATAATAAAAATTGAGATATAAGATGAATGGATAGAAGATAAACAAGATTCTAGAAGGCACAAGATGTTATTGACTTTGCCTTTATATTCTCAAAAGGAAAAAAAATTCTAAGATCACCACATGAAAAATTACAGAAAAACTTAAACATGATACGTTGTGTCTCATTTTTAATGAAACATGCATTAAAGAGAGTTTGCTGCCCATATATATATATATATATATATATATATATATATATGGGGCGAGAGACAAAGACATAGATAGATAGATAGATAGATAGAGAGAGAGAAAGAGAGAGAGAGAAAGACAGGCAGAGAGACAGACAGACAGACAGGCGGACAGACAGAATTATTTCGTTTCTTTTGTTTTGAAAAAATCCTCAATTTCTGGTGCCTTTTCTGTGTCTATTTGTTTCTTCTCCTTTGTCAATCATTCTTGTTTCCGGACAACTACTAATCGAAAGATTCAATCCTCTTCCGAGATGAACGTCTGTCCTGTCAAAATTACTCTCGCACCCAACACTCAAAATAAAGAAAACCACTATATAGTTACTCTCAGCCGACCTATCAATCCAGGAATCGATTCATTTTGCTTCATGCTACGCGTGTCGGCCCACACGTGTCCTCTAATACATGATTTTATTCCACACCAGTAGAGCTAAGGGCATCAACATGTTTTATGCGAACGACAATATCATTGCTTAAAATAGAGAAGTTCAGGAAGCCTTTTTAAGCGTAGAGTTATGTGTCAATGGCGCCACAAAACCTTTCGCATAAGCCTAATCCGCTAACGCCCTGTTTGAATCCCATAGTCCCCATTATCTGTGTTTAATGAAAGACATACACTTTCATGCTTTAGCGACGATTGTCAACAAAATGCCTATCTCTGCGAAAGAATAAATCCTATTTGCTGATTTGTCAGAAATCGTCAACGGGCTTTTATTTGTTAGCAAGCGTTTCTAGAGGATAACACCATTCTCTCTGGTGTATTTACCGCTTTCTCATAACGGTGGGTTGTTATGACTCCTATGTACACTACACGTCCGATGGAGCCGATTGGGATGAATTCTCATTGGTTTTTTCGGTTAAAGTGTATAAAACAAGATTATAGCTGATTTTTTATATACCGAATATCAGCAAATAAAAAGCATGTGAGCCACTCAAGGTACAATATGCAAAACAAAATGTGGTTAAGAATTGAAGAAACGACCGAATCTTCATTTGAAGAAATCCAGATTGAACGTGTAACGTAACTTGTGGCTTCATGACTTTATATCTAGTCTCAATGAACAAGTCAAAAGAGATAACAGTGCTTTTACATATAAGTTTGAAACATTTTCAATCTTGCACAAATATCTGTATACTTTTTAGAAAACATGATGAACCAGTAAAATAATTCCATAACTAGTGTTGATAACAAATATTATCTGTACATTTTTCTATTCAATAATATATCTTCCTATTCTTTCCCTTGCTCTTTTCAATCTTTCCCCACGACGGGATGTGGCTTTCCGCTGTCTTTTCTACAAATATTTTCATGTCGTCTGCTCTGATGAGCTTATCTCCCTGTTGCCCTCTGTACACGAACTCACTCTAGGTATTAGATTGCCAATTAGATCCTATCTTTTGCAGTAAAACAGTCTAACGTAACCGACACTCCACCTGTGGAATTCCCTTCTGTGTACTTGTTTTCCTGATAGCTACTATCTCCCAGAGTTTAAGTGCAACGTCAATTGCCATCTTTTATCTCCTTGATTCCCATCTTTCTCTTACCCTTTCCTCGCCACACCCTGTATCTTCTTTCTCGCGTAACGCCTTGCACACTAGTATTCCTATCTTTCTCTTGTTCTTTCTCTGACACCCCCTTGTATGTTCCTGTTTCTTTTCACTCTCCTCCCATGTAACCCCCTGCGCACCAGTGATATTACTGCTTTGCTTAGGGTGAAATGATTATAAAAACCAAATAAATAATGCAGAAAAATGATCTTCTGAATCTACTCTTTGTCTTTCTGCATAAACATCTCTTTTTAAGTATGACTAGCATCATAGCCCGGCATTGCCCGTGCAACTCAGAACATTTTAGTAGTAGGAAAAGCATTAAAAAAACTATTTTCTTTTGTTTTGCGTAAACGTGATTTGATGCTTTGTTTGACATTGTAAACAACATTGCGTTTGTTTTGGTTTCAAAATTATGGGGGGAAATATTTACATTTTTTGTTGACAAAATGAATTTAACATACAAGTAAAACTTATTTATTTTGTTTTACTGAAATTAGAAATATAAAAATTATTACGCTCTCAGTTAAGAAATTTTCGAAAAATTGTTTTTCTTTTGAAAAAACACTTTTATTTTAAAAATATTTCTTTTGTTTCAAAATTACGGGGAAAATATTCACACGTTTTTGTTGACCAAATGAGTTTTTAAAACGTCGGAATAAAAATTAAATATAAAAGCTCATTTTTTTTTTCTTGGTCGCGTTTGACACGTGCGATTTGATTTCTGTGGCGTAATCTAGCAACCATCTTAGATCTTAGATGTTTTACGGAGCAAATGTAAACAATCGGCTCCGTTGGATAAAAATTGCGAAAGGGAAAATTGCTGAACTTAAACTCAAAGAGTATGTGTCGACCTTGCTTCCTTGCAGATATGTGTCCCTAAAAAATGTAGGCGTGCATAGGGAACAGTCAAACACAAACTCACAGACTGCCTTTTATATATATAGATAATTTTTGCAGTTTTTCTTCACCATCTGGCATTTATCTTCCACTCATTACACTGGACAACACGATATTCAGTGCCAAGAAACAAAACACGATGGAGGCTAATTCCGAAAATGACCTTAGATATTCATGGTCAGCTATAATTTTTCTGTACTAAAATAGTACGTTTTTTAAAAAAAAGATCAATTTATGATTTTGGCTGATCGCAACATTTAATTAATAAAGGCCGTAGATACCCATCAGGTAGCCTGAAAAATTTATGTCATCCACCTGAAATGAACTATTTTTCTAAAAAAAGTGTTTTTCAATCAAAAGTTTTAAAATAAAAATACCAACATTTTCCAGTTTATCGCCAAATTAACTAACAAACTTTATCAGTAATACACTTGTATCATTAATACGCCAATATGAGTATTAAGGTTCATTTGTCACATTGGCATCTAGATAAATTTCCGGATAATTGCGGCGATGTAAGCGATGAGGAAAGAGAACGATTTTATCAGGATACTAAAACAATGGAAGAGCGCTACGAAACTTAGATTCTGATTGTTATTGAAAAAAATAGTATTTCTAAATAAGCAGACCAATATTTCTTGGTCTAAGTACGAATTGAGTGGTTTCTACGATTTTACTTTAAGAAATATTACTATCGATCAATATCATATATACAAAAAACAACTGAAAAATGATTTTTCCAAAACTTAGGCGTTTCTGTACAGCAACAGCGATAGCTAATCAAAAAAAAAAAAAGATCCGTTTTAGATTAATTGTCATTAAATTAGATAAAAACAAGTTTGATGTCTCGAAACCATTTTAAAATGCTTTTTTTGTTGACCAGTATTATCTCTTGTTCAGCCACAAAATCATTTTTGTAAAAGCAAACACACTTTCCGGAAGAAATGACAAGTTTCTTTGTTCTAGACTGGCTACCACGCAAAGCAAAGGAATCGAGCATTACTTTATATTTAACCCATAGTAAGAGGAAGACTGATTCGTGTTATTTCCCATGGAAATTTGCACAATTTGATCGAAATAAGATATTTTGGAAATCTGATGAATATTAGAACATTTTAATTCTGTTTGTTCCTTCGTCAGTAAGATACTCATATAAGTAATGAATCATTCTGTTTAGACAGCTACAAAAGAAGTAAAGAAATATATATATGAGAGATTGGTTTGAGTGAAAAAAGAAAGTATACATAATAATAATAATAATAATAATAATAATAATAATAATAATAATAATAATGAAATTGAAAAACATGAAATGAAGCTATAACAACACGCCACTACCTGCCTTAGGTCTCCCCGCAGACTTAGGTCTCCCCGCAGCCTTGGTTGGTAGTGAGACCAAAGCAGAAATCGAAATATGATGAAAAATGACATAATAATAATAATTTGAATATATATAACTTTTACGGAAAGGATACTGCAATAAATTACAATGAACACCACCCAGACCAGCTTACAGAGATCGGGCTAGTAACAACTTCCTGGGACTTTACAATGCCCACAGACAGAAGAATCAAAGCTAATCGCCCAGACAACGTGATCAAAGACCACAAAATCAGAATGTATTTTCTTATTGACATGGCAAGTCTATTAAAGATAGATTTTTAAAGTTTTTCACTAACTATGAAAGTAGAAGAACCGTTAAATCGAAATCTCAAAAATGTGCACAAAAACAATTTCAATTGTTGTTGGAGCCTTCAGTTTGACTATAAAGGTTTCCGATAAACTCATTGAAATTATTTCTGTAGGTGAAAGAAATACAGAAGATTGTACGGACAAGTAGAGCGCACAACTTACGAAGGACTTTATCGATATAAAATATGATGTGTGGTCTCATGTTGCTTTCTTTTTAAGAATGTACAGTGGAAAATGGCATGATGTGATTTCTTAACATAGATCTCTGGTTGAGACCCAGAAAACAATAAGAATACTTCATAAACTAAAGATAATAATAATAATAATAATAATAATAATAATACGATAGAGTTGGGCAATATTTACATTGGACAATGAGCAAACATTATGGAAAAGCTGTAAACAAACACTGGTATGAACATCATCCAGCACCGGTTACAGAAATAGAAGATGTAACCATTCTATGGGATTACACCATCTACACAGACAGAAAAATTGAAGCAAACAGGCCAGACATTATTGTTAAAAACCAGAAGGAGAAAACTTGTCTATTAATTGATATGGGTTGTCCAGCGGATTGTAACATAGCAATCAAGGAATTTGAAAAACTGTCAAAATATAAAGACCTGGAAATTGAAATAGAAAAAATGTGGAAATTGAAAACAAGAGTTGTGCCAGTGATAGTAGGTGCACTTGGAATGATAAAAAATGGAACAAAACAACACATTGAAATAATCCCTGGAAACCCCAGCTTAAGAGACATACAAAAAATTGTCTTATTAAGTACAGCCCACACACTAAGGAAAACTTTATCTATGTAATGCTGAGGATGACAGGGAAGATAGAAAAACATGAAATGGAGCCATAACAACACGCCACTACCTGCCTTAGGTCTCCCCGCAGACTTGGTTGGTAGTGAGACCAAAGCAGAAATCGAAATATGATGAAAAATGACATAATAATAATAATAAATATGATGAAAAATGACATAATAATAATAATAATAGTTATTATTATTATTATTTTATATTATTATTATTATTATTTCATTTTTCATCATACCTCGATTTCTGCTATGGTCGTACTACCTACCAAGTCTGCGGGAAGACCTAAGGCAAGATGTGGTGTGTTGTTATGGCTCCATTTCATGTTTTTTCTATCTCCCCTAACATCCCTAGCGTTACATAGACTTTTCCTTAGTGTGTGGACTGTACTTAACAAGACATTGTGTTGTTTTGTTGCATTTTTTATCATTCCAAGTGCACCCAATAACACTGGTACGATTCTTGTTTTCAATTTCCTCATTTTTTGCTTTTTTTTCTATTTCAAATTATTATTATTCTTATCATTATTATTATTATTATTATTATTATTATTATTATTATTGCTATTCACCTAGATGTCCTTGACAAAATCCAACGGAGAATCTGTAATGTGATCGATCCCGACTTGACAGCTCAGATACAGTCACTTTCTCACAGGCGCAATGTATCTCTTCTACATATACTTTCACGGCTTCTGCTCCGATTACCTTAACTCGCTGGTGTCCCCTATATATGAATTTATTCGAGCCACAAGATTAGCAACTAGGTTACACCCTTTTACTGTGAAACCAATAAAATGTAAACGCAAATTCTACTCCATCAGCTTCTTTTCTCGTACTTCCCGCCTGTGGAATTCTCTTCCGTTTACTTGCTTTTCAGACAGCTACAATCTCTAAGAATTTAAATGTAAAGTCAATAGTCATCTCCTATCTCAATAACTTGCATCCTCTCTATCATGCTCCTTTCTTCGTCCACTCTATTCTCATCAGTATTCTCATCCTTCTCTTACCCACTTCTTGACGCTGCCTATAACCTGTTACTGTATCTCATAACTTTCCTCCTATGTAACTCCCTACAAATCACTGACAGTAAAATGCCTTGCTTCGGGTGATATGATTATAAAAAAATAAAAAAATAAAAAATAAGACAAAATAATATTAATAATAATAAGAATTTTCTTTTCAACTTCTAACACCGTAAATAATATACATTCATACTTATGATATTTATTTCTACATTTTACTAAATTTGTTAAGCTAAACTATTTAACGATGCAATGTGAGAATTTCTACGGGTACTCTGTGGTCATAAAATGGAATTTGTTTAACCATTAACAAAAGAATTATGATTTATCACAAAGCTAACGATTTATTCAGACTTTTCCTGGTATTGGCATAAAATTTAGTGTTTGCACATTTATGCACGCTGGCATTTGTGATGTAAAGAAGTTTATAAAAAAAGTTGTTACATGACTGAAACGGCTTTTTATTATTATCTAATAGACATGAAAGGAATCCATGGATTAGAGTAATATCACGTTAAAATACCGCTTCCCGTACGATCACAGAAATTAAGCACTGGATAGGTGATCGCTTGGGATTACCATATGCTGTAAGCTTGGATGTGCGGATGATGTAAGAGGTTATGGTTTAAAATTGTTAATCGGAGAGCCAAGTTCTAATTCCTGTTGGGTTCGTTATATTCACTTACGATCTAAATCCTTTGGGCATTGTACGAATTCACCTCCTCTCACACCAACTAATTAGTAATACGTGTATCACAAAATCATTATTATCTCCAAACATTTCAGGCAATCTAAAAATGTTTTCTAGCTTTAAATAATCCCCACAGTTTTGGTAAATCGTAGAAAACGAGTCAATAAATCAATCAACGAAAGAAGCACAGGTTTAATATTTATATGAAAACTTTTTTAGATTGGCAATAAGTCAATAAAATTTGGTAAAAAAAAATTACTTATTTCGAAACAACTCAAATACCAAACAGCAATTTTTGTAATTTCATGTTTGTTGATAACGTGACATTTTTTCCAGTGAAATAAATGTTCTTTTCGGATAGTTGAGTTTAAATGAAAGGCCTGTCTGTATATACACGTGTGAGGAGATTTATATTGATAGAGAGAAAGAGAGTGAGTGAAGTAGGCTAAACTTTTATCTGTATCTTTTGGCGTGAGCTTGTCGGTAAAAAGTAGGTAGACGATTAAGAACAATTTCTTTGAAGTCGCGGGTAGCCAAAGCGGAATGTAGTTGAAGTCAGTGCGCCGACTGATTTATGCATTGCCAAACTCATATATATATCCGTTTTAAGGCACCTGGCATAGGAATTTTGAACAACAAAATAGAACAAATCGATCGGTCCATTATTCAACTTTCTTATCATATGAGAGACTATACTAGGTTCATAATGCAAAAAAAAAAAAGATTCAGTGAAATTGATTTGATATTTAGAAATTCGAGGGCGCGGTTGTACTTTCTTGTTTAGTTATTTGTAACACACCAACAAGACCATAGTGGCCATGATTCCAATTTTACTATTCACAACTCAGATAAGGATTTTCGCTACATTCAAAGAATATTTTGTCTTGAGGCTTCTTTCTGCTTTATTACACTTCCAGTTAAAAAAGGATAAAGGGTTACAAAGTTTACATAAACAAAATTACAGACCAATGAATCAAAATTGATTAGGTGGAAACATACTTTATTTTCCCAAACAGAAGGTGAGCGTGACAAAAGAAGATGACTATTAGCTCAAAAGCTACACTAGCAAATTTTTCCAGAAAGCCAACTTAGAAATTCACCATATAATTTGCAGTCTGATATTTTTTAAACACCTACACTTCAGAAAATATTTCCCAGAAAACAAACTAGAAACATTGGCAGCTAATCTGCTGTCTGATATTTTTCAAAAACCTAAATATCGTCCAAGAAAACAATCTAAAAAATACAATATTATCATCGCCTTTTTGATATTTTCAAAAACCTGCACATCCGCAAATGTTTCCAGAAAACAAATCAAGATAATATTTAATGGCATGTGTAATATTTTAAAAAATCTACACATCAGCAAATTTTCACAGAAAACAAGCTAAGAATATTACCATTTATTCCTCTGTCTGTTACTTTTCAAAAACTTTCTCATCAGCAAATTTTTTCAAAAAACAAACTAAGAATATTACCATTTAATCACCTGTCTGATACTTTTTTAAAAAAACCTTTACATCAGTATTTTTTAAAACATACACATCAACTTTTTTTTCAAAAAAGAAAAAGAAGAATTATTGCCATTCAATCTCTTGTCTTTTTTAGATTTTTAGTAACGATTCTTACTAATATATGTATTTTTTCTTAGAAATCAGCTTGTAGGTTAGGTTTCATTGTCGTATTTCTGTAAAGAGGGGCTTCGTCGAGGGTCATATGTATTCCTGGTAATTTTTTTTTCAAAAATGTATTGTTTATAAAAATCTATTTTTATACTTTCATAATGATTTTAACCTGCTTTAGGGGGTAATTATTTTCAAATAGCTTAACACGTGCTACTACTTCATGTGTGTCTGGACTAGGAAACAACGGCAATTAAGAAATGGTTCCTCGCTGCTGAAAATCTCAGAATTAGAGGCCTTTCTGCTTGATGTAGGTTATCGTCATACCAAGGACGTACTATTTTTTTGGAGGAGTGTGTGTATAACTGATAAGAAGCAATGGTTGATGATTTATCTTGAAGACAGAAAGATATCGATTACGTTTGTGTTTGGTCGAGATGTTTCTTTTTTTTTGTTGTTGCAAAAACATCGAATTAAATCAATCTTTATTCTGATCGCATCTGCTATCATAAGCATTTTCTTAACGTAATTCTACTTTTAAATATCTTGACTATTTGAGGACATTTTTTCCTTTAAGTGTTTTGATTATTTTTGTTTTAATGACATTGAAACTTTTATAGATTTTACTGAGTTCAACACGTATGAGGAAAAATGCTAAGACAGTAATGACATTGTACATGATTTGAAGCCTGCCTCCGAGGAAAGATCGGATAATAACAACTGATTAGTGACAAAATTAATCGATGTTAACAGGCCAACGTCCTATCAATATACTTTGGTTTTCTTCATTCAATCTCTCTCTCGCAATCTATCTATCTATCTATCTATCTATCTATCTATCTATCTATCTATCTATCTATCTATCTATCATATCATTTTTTAAATGAGAATGATCGTTATTAGCTATTGATTTGCTCGGACTAAAGTCCTCATATATATATTTTTAATGATAAAAACGAATATGAGGAAACAAGTCCGAACAAATCAGTGTATAATAAAGAATTTATTAATATTTTCGTTTACAGAATAATCTATCTTCTGATCTTAGTAAGATTAAACAATTGTGGCTAAAGCATTTTCATTTCCACTGTCGCCATGTTATTCAGAATGCAGACGTTTTAGCAAGGTAATTCCAACCTGAACTTTTTAACGTTGAACCTATAGAGTGAGTGTTTTTTGGACGTCCGGAGCCACCAGGAAAGCTATAGGGAGATGATTAATGTTTATTAATTTTGCCTTGTGTTAAACATAACCGAACTCCCAACAGCTTACAAATTTATTCGTTATTTCATCATCAGAAGGTTGGTTGTCGATTAGAATGTGTATTTCTGTGAAAGAGTAGAAAAATAAAAATACAGATTTTTTATGCTAAAATAGAAATTTTTTAAAAGAAAAGATAACAAAAGTTTTAGATGTTAATGTTTAATGAGCAAGTTAAGGGTATCAAGAGTGTAAAAATGTTCGTAGCAGTAATTTATTGGAAAGAGTTTATGCGTACGTATGTATGTGTATGAGCGTTTGTTTCGTAGGAATGCCTTTGAATGGAGAAGAAGAAGTAACAGGAATCAGCACACAAGAAAGAATGTGAGAGAACAATGTGCGATGCAACATTACGTCCAGGTCGTGGTTGAATTTTCTCCCGTCATATTTTAGTTGTAACGCTCTCTCGCTGCTCCCATCTGACTGACTGACTGACGCTGATCGAAGTCATTTATATAGTCCTTTTGATTTTTTCGCACTGGATCGCGAAGTCTTTTTAGACTTGAAAATCGCTCACATTGGTCAAAAAATAGTTTAGCATCTACTATCCACTAAAACGTCTTATTCAGACACAGTCGTGTTACAGTTGTTCGTTACATGGCTTTGTGCGCAAATGCTCTGAGGAAACATATGAATCCACCTCTTTTTCACCTTCTATGGATTAATTAGTAAGACTTTTGTTAGTGAATCGTTAATTTCTCCAAAACACTCTTACATTCTAGAAATAGTTTTTGATGTTTGAATTACTAGGAAAAGGTTGATAAGACTTTAAAAATAAATCAAGGGAATATTATTAAAATATGTTTTTTCTCTGCTTCATAAATCACTGAAATTAAGCAACATCAAGCTTGGTCAGCACCGAGATGAGTGACCGTTTGTGAATACCAGGTGCTGCAAGTTAGAATGTGCAATGATGTAATGAATAAGGACTCGGAGATGAAAAGCTGAGAGCCAAGTTCCAATTCCAAGTTCGTTATATTCATTTACAGGCAAATAATCTTGAGGAAGTTATGAATACGTCTTTTCTTCCCCCAGCCATAGGTTAAATGATCAGAATTTTATCAATAAATCGTTATTATTTTTGTATATTTCTAAAATTAGGTAGTATTTGCCGTATTTTCATTATTCGGACTATTGTCCTCATCTTTGTTGCCATTTGTACAACGTTTCTACCGTTGTACGTGCCAGTCTTCTTCAGATGCTAGGAATTTCAAACCGAACCCTTTATTAAAATCACTAGGGTGTATCATCCTCATTCCTTGCATAAAGCTTTGATTGGAAGTAATGAGTTATCTCCCTCTAAAAAAGTTACTTGTTCACCACTGCTGTAGCCTGGTATTAAACTCACAATTCTACGAGTCAAGTAAAGCACTAACCAACGTCTATATCCTCTAGGCCATGTGTCCTTTAGATAGATAGAAATTCCTAGCTCCCGAAGAAGGTCGGAGCGTACAACGGCCGAAATATAGTACAAGTGTCACCAAAAGGACAACAGTCCGAATAATGTAATTACGGTAAATCGTTATTATCTCTAAAACACGCTTAAGTTATAAAAATATTTTCTGTATTTCAATAAATAACAAAAGCTTGATTAATCTTAAAAAACAAATCAGCTATGCTATAAATAGTAGGACGGACTGGGTCCTATAGACTTGCCTGACAACCAGTCAACGGTATATATATATATATATATATATATATATATATATATATATATATATATATAATTTTTATATATATATATATATATATATATATATATATAATTTTTTGTTCTTAGTCTCAGCCATGATGCCATTAACTCAGAGGACTTATTTAGCCTTCAATATTCAGTTTAAAAACGACGAAAAAACTTATTTGATATCGATACAAGGTAATCAAAATTTGACTTACATCCATTTATTTTTCTTTCAGTCTATGGTTTCGCTTTAACTGGAAACAACTATTGCTTTTTAGTCTTTCGTGCCAACGTCCAAAGAGTCTGAGCTCCAGGACCATGGATTACTTTTAAAGCTTTCATTACACCCGAACAACGCTGGGCTATACTGCTAGTATATATATATATATATATATATATATATATATATATATCAATCTGCTGCGGAAAAATCTGCGTAGTCAATCATGAATCGAAATATACTTGATCGCTCAAGCGTTTAATACATATAGTACTTCACTGACTAATCCAAATAAAACGTCTTAATAAACACAGCTTATTACATATAACAATCAATAAGGTATTGCATCTCATCAAATACTCCAGTAAAAATTTATATATCTATTGTCATGCGTTTAAAACAGGAGCTTCTCAGTCTGTGTTTATCTTACTAAGAAACCATGGTGAACATGGTCTATTTGTTAGTAAGAGAACTTCTCGATATTATTGATTTGTTTTGGCATTCCTTGTGTGTGACACCATCGGAAGTTTCAGAAAACTATGCCACAGGTTGATCCAGCCCTTGTAGAAGAAAACTGAGCATAGAAGACTGTTCGGAAGCTGTCGATGGTTGTGCTAAGACGAAGTTACAAGACATTGTGACCGAGAGTGTAAGTGTACCGTCTTAGTTTAATTTGCTTTTCATGACAGATTATCAGCTCTCAACCCAAAACTGTAACTAAGCTCCGTTTAGTATACTTACAATAAAAAACGGCAGGTGGGTTCTTTGTTCAACAAAGAAAATTTTTCTATACAGGTGGTTATGATTGAGCAGTAGCGTAGAGGAAGTTGACTCGGAAAACGAGAGTAGGTGGCTTCAGCACACACACACACACACACACACACACACACAATATATATATATATATATATATATATATATATATATATAATTAGTTATAATGTTATAATAATAACATAAAGCAACTCAAATGATATTAAGTTTTCACTATCAGAAGGCAGTGAAAATGACTGCCTGATGATGGGGTATAGAATACCGAAACTTGATAGCTTTTGAGATGCAGTATGCCATTATTATAACAACAAAATCAACTGTATATCTATAAATGCTCTACTTCTGCATTAAGCACTTTTATAAAAAGTAAATATTAAACTGTTAAATATATATAAACTTCAGTTTAAGCCATATATATATATATAGTATTGTAACCAAGTTGTAGAACTCGTAGGTGTTTTAACCTTTTGTTCATGCATTTACTTTTATGAAGAGTGCTCGATACAAATGTAGAGCGTTATACTGTAATAGTTGTTACAATGGTTTATAAATACATAGTATCACTACACAAAAATTTGTGGGTTTCGAAGCTAACCCTATATGTGGACTGCTTCATCTTCAGGTGATGTTTTTGAAAAAAAAAGTTTTACTGTGTATATATATATATATATATATATACACACACATTGAAGAACATTATATATATATATATATATATATATTAAAGAACAAATCTTATAATCACGCTAAAATTACGGACCTCTAGAAACTATAAACCTTTTAAAATAATAATCTTAGTACTACGATATTTACTTTTAACTGTAAGATCTCTCTCCTTATATTTTTATCTCTAATTTTATCTTTATTTCATACTACAATTTGTGACCTAATTAAGGTTTTTCTAAAAAGTTTTGGTTGAAATTCTACTTTAACAAAAAAAAAAGAATTTCTTTCCTTTAATTTCAAATTAAGTTAATTAATTTTTTTCAATACCTCTTACGCCTATATACAAGATGTCACCATCTTTTCAAAGAACGCCAACAGTTTGTAGCCGTATACTTGACTAAAACAAATATTTTTATCCACTACTAATTCCAAGATAAATTGTCGAAACCCCTACCACTTCGCCGGTTATGTTGTCTCTCACTACGCTCTCTTCTTCTCCCATCTTCTCTCACTTGCTTCTCCCCTCTATGTATTTTCTTACTTCTTCATCCAAACGCCGGGTCATCAAAGGTTGTATATGACTATACCTTACTTCCTACTTTTAAACCTGACGCTTTTCTTTTTCTCTTTCGCCATGTCTCTTTTAGTTCTTTCCCTTTCTCTCCTGTTTTCTTCTTTTTGTTCTTTATTCCTTCAATGTCTCTTTCACGATCCCACATTCTGTTTTCTCATTTTCCTTACCCCCTTTACCTCGAACACAAATGTACACATTGTATTAGCTTGTAATTTGAACATGTTCTAAAATATAATTTATAATAAATATATATATATTTATATTTATATATTAGATAGATAGATATGAACGGACTAAGATAAATATATATAGACAGATAGAAAAGAAATTATATATATATATATATATATATATATATATATATATATATATATGTAGATAGATAGATAGATAGATAGATAGATAGGTAGATAGATAGATAGATGATATTAGATCGATAGATGTCAGGGTTTGAAACCGAATTTATTACACCGGATAAAATCGGTTTTTATTTGATTATCACTAAAAGCGAAAACAATTTGCCAAAACTGATTTTAATGTTTGCAGCTTCCGCTTTCCCTGAAATATTTCTTCATTGTTTTCTTTTGAAGAAATATCGTTGTGACTGCAATCAGTCAGGCTTTAGCTCGCTGAGTGCGCTCTGTTTTATTGAAACAGATCGCAACATGTCAATTATCAACTTAACCTTGATTGATTCTTAAAAATACAAGGACTAATGATTTAAGTAAATAAATCTTAAGTTTATCTTTTATTTCTTTCAATATATTTTTCGAGAGATTTCATCCACACATAAACATGAAATAAATGATGTTTGTTCTGGGCCGTTTTTTTAAAACAGAAAACCAGGTGGACGTAACGTTTAAAAGTCGCTTAGTTATTTTAGTTTTTAAATTTTTTGTTTTGTTTTTTAACCGTCATTTTCATTCGCTTATTTCTTAGCATACATTTGGTTACAATGTAGAGGAAGTGATTCCTCTTTTGTTAATTTTAACACCGTTGTACACTCTACGTTAAAAAACGTCATAAAAAAAGAAGGAAAACGCAGTAAGGTAATTAATGAAGAGTAAACAGAAATAGACACGAAATGTTTCGCTGTTTCAATTAAATTCGAATGAAGTAGTTTTATTTGTGCACAGTTTTTAACGTTCATTGACTGAGTGTGTGGAAAACGGCGCACAAATGAAAATAATTCCCCAATTTAATATTTTTAATAATAACAAATTAATTTTATCATTACGCATGTTTTTTCTTTCAATGTATATGTCATTTCATTCAATTTAGGCGCTGCTTTTAACATGGAATGTGCGAGGATGTGAATATTTACACTCCAGATCACATTTTAAAATTTTACACCCTTTGCAAACTCAGTATTAAAAATTGTGTACATGTAGAAGTAGGGAGATGGTTAATATTTTTTTAATTGGCCTTGTGGGAAACATAACCGAAATTCCTACAACTTACAGATTTTATCCAGAATTATCAGGTTATCATAAGGTGGGTTTTGTGGAACAATAAAGGTATACAATTTGTATGTTTAAATAGAAATTTATTAATAGAAAAGACTAACATGAATTGGTAGCAGTTAAAAGTTCAATGAGAAACAGTATTAACAAAGGTATCAAGAATTCGTAGGAGTAACTTGTGTGGATGTAAGTAGGAACTTACGTATATATGTATGTATGTATGAACGTTTTTAGTAGGATTGTTTTGAAGTTTTTGCTCCGTGTGAATGGTGAAAAGGAAGAAGGTGAGATATGAGAAGTGAGAGAGAAAACAGAGACAATAATAGCGATTGTTTGACGTTTGTCAAAGGATGTGTTAATTAAGCTCGTCTCCTTTCTCTCTAATGAAGGTCGATCTTGCTCCGTTTTTATTTTGTTTGTGGGGCTCCGAACAGATCATTTAAGAATTCACTCCCGGATGTGATTCTGGACTTCCTATTTTGTTTATTAGTTTATTAATCGAAAAAATTTGTGAAATGCTACGTGTTTTGTGTGTGCTTAGCAAAGGTTTTGTAATGTTGTTTATTTATAACAAGGAATCAGTGTTTAGCATTTGAATTTTTAAATCTAGAACTTGTTTTGTTCACTACGTATAAATGAAATAAATATTGAAACTCTAACTTCTTATTGTTAGGACCGGTTCCATTAGAAGATCGTTTTGCTACAAGCTTTAAATATGCACTGACTCCATTCCTGCTGGAAACTTTGAAAATAATACACTTTTCCGATTTTTTTCGATAATCTAACCGTTTAACGTATAATCAATACAAATTTATTATAAAAAAAGAAAAATGAAACAAAGTTTGGGGGAGTGGAGGACTGTCTATGTCTGCCAAAACCGTGCTAATGGTGGACTCATTTTTAAGAATTCATCCTATTGATATATGTCTGATCCCATGACTAAGTGTGTCGCTTGTGTACAGAAAGGTAGCATCTCTATCAGGTTACCTATTGGTATATTGTGCCACGTTCTTGTAGCGATGAGTCGGAATCTACTCTATCCCTGACTACTGATAGTGCTTCCTTTGTGGATACCTTGGTGAACAAACTCATCGTGTCTAGACTCAATAACTGGTTCGATTGGATGGGAGTACCTTTGATTATTTCGAAGAAAGGGGTGGAGTTTCAGACATATGATGGTGACTTTTCTATTAATGGGTTAATTATATCCACAAAAAAGCAACTCAGAGGGTGGTACACAGAATCTTGGCAGTTAATAATAGGTCTGAGCGGAGTACCATCATTGTTAATCTTTGGGAAATATATGTGAAGTAGCTTGCTGTAAGGTTGCGGATGCTGCCTGTATATTTGATGAAAAGTGGACCTTGTTCTTGATTAATGTTTTTTCTATTACATTTTGCTCTGATCAGTGACATGTCATGTTAATTCAAGAATATGTAATATATATATATATATATATATATATATATATATATATATATCTGTAAATTGAGATAAAGTTTAAATTTGGAGGGGAAATAGCCATTTTCAACATGTCATTTTAAGACATGCATTGTCGACGCCGTTTAAACAATTGACCATTGGGTTAGTAGTGGTAGGTATGGGAAAGGTAACTTCTTAGCCAAATTTAAAAAAAAACTTTACTGTGACTAATTGGAAGAATAAGATAATTATTGCAATTTATATTTATTTCTATGATGAAACATACTCATGATCTATCTACCTTTATTCAGAAGTACATTCTGATATTGAAATTTAAAAGTTTTAATTTTTTCTGTTAAACATAGTTTGCATCTATTTCTTAAGCTAGTTGGGATCTTTGATTTGCCTATCAGTTTCCACTTTATCTGTGAATTCAGGTTATTTACTTTTAATTCTCAGTATTTTCGTAAAAGGGTTGTTTAATATTTTAAGTCAGGGTTAGTTAAGGAGTGCCTGTGTGTACAAAGCCGTTGCTTCCAAATTCCCGCCAAAATTCCGATATAAACATTGGGTTTCGCCTTATATTTCTTAAGGTACATAGTGGCCTGATATATCACATTTGTAGATCTACATTTACACTCAAACGGACAGTTATCTCGAGATCTACAATTACAAGGGTGTATAATTTTATTTTCTGTATTGGATTCATTACACTTGTTTAAGTTTTGGTTATTGTGGGAGCTAATAATGTTAATACATATTATTAGTACACGGATATCTAATCTTGCTCGTTTTCCTACTGATATATATATATATATATATATATATATATATATATTTCACATATATATATATATATATATTTCATATATATATATATATATATATATATATATATATTTCACACAACTGCTCGTCAGGGCCGTTGTGTGAAACCGCGGTAGGTTTTGGCAATCTTGTGATTTTTTTACGTGTCTTTGCTCTACATTACTTCCGATTTGTTATTTCGCTTTGGTTAGTTCTGTATCGAGCACTTTTTCTCTCTTTGTGGTTGGTTCCGTTTGGGTTTTTTTTTCTTTACTGCGGGGTATTGAATGTATTGTCTGTATTCCGCAGTTTTCTTTTTTTTCTCCCCTCTTGTCCAACGCCTTACAGCGACGGATAGTAACGGAATTAGATTCTGTCTGTTATTTGTTGTCCTTAAAGTTTATTTTCGTATAGTTTTAGGATTTAGGTACTTACAGAGTCGGTCTTGTTATTATATATATATATATATATATATATATATATATATATGTAAATGAGATACTGGTTAGACCAGCGGACGTTTGTACAAAAATGTGTTCAATACACAAAAAACGTACTGAATATACAGAGCTAACAATATGTCAAAGAATGAAATCTTTACCACTTACTCGCTACCCAAGTTTCAGTCATATCAGTTTCATTAGAAAGTAACCGGTATATGTTCAAACGTGAGTGGTAAGTAAGTGGTACACGTTACGTTATTTTATATATATATATATATATTCTAAACATATACTCTTAAATATAAGAGACAATGAATGTCTATTATGTTTAATCATGAGCCGTTCTAAACATCGTATTTTGGCTTTAATTTCAATTGAAAATAAGGACAAAAATTCTCCAACATTTACAAGCCCGTTCAGAGATTGTATCTCTGATACTAATGATAAACCTACTACTTATATTGGTTTTACGACAACCACGCTCTCCCGTAGACTTACGTGACACCTTTCTGATCAGAGTACAATTAAACAACATTTCTCAGAAAAGTATAACCATGCAGGCAATATTAGACATATTTTAGTCAACAATACAATAATCCTCACTTAAACACGCAATAAAAATAACCTTCAGATATTGTAGGCCATCTACATTAAATCCAAAGAACCCACACATAATAAAATCGGGTTTAAATCTGGTCATAACACATTACATTTCATTTGAATATATGGTTCGGTTGTCATTTCGCACTATCACGCGGTGTAATGTCATAGAAACGCATTGCAAATTTGCGAACTGCGTTTGTTATTTTTGGTAACTATAGCCGTTTCTTCGCGGAGTTTTATGTCAACACAAGATAAAATCGTCGTTGATGGTGGATGTTTTTGTGTTACCGTACTTATAACCTTTGTGAAGATGACTCATGTGGGCCGAAAGCTTAGAACCAACTTCATAAAAAATATCGAAATGTTGGAGAATTTTTGTTTTTATTTTCAACTAAAATTAAAGCCAAAATACGATGTTTAGAACAGCCCACGATTAGACATAATGTCTCTTATATTTAACAGTATATGTTTAGAAAATTATTTGCTGCCTTGATACACTAAATATATATATATATATATATATATATATATATATAAAGAGAGAGAGAGAGAGAGAGAGAGAGAGAGAGACAAAACAAAATTGTAAATATAATGAAAATGAATTAACGGCAATAAGTCCGAATGAAAAACGTTTTTTTCTTGAGTTAAAATTCAGTTCTACGTGTGACAAAAATAGTATCAAGATTTGTAATTTGATTCCGTGAACTGCTGACTTGCTGTGTATAGGCATGTATTTAAATGAAATAGAAAAAAAAGGCTAGTAGCGGTTATGGATTGAGGCTACTTACAATGATGAAATCGATACGACTGTTATTTATTTTTTTTACATCTTGTGAACCAAAATTTGTCTATCTCTTAATGCTTTTAATCTGAATTTTTAAGAGGAAGAGCTGTCATTATTTACACTCGTTTTATTTCGACAACTTTCTTCATCTTTGTTGTTGTTAACACAGCGTTTCGATCGTTGTGCCCTCCGGCCTTTGTCAGATGGATCTCGGCAACCTACTGGTAATTCTGAACTGAACACTCTGTTCAATGTATCGATTGTTTAAGCCTAGCTTAGATGTGGCACGAGTCCGAAAATATGGATACCTATAAAGGATCGAACTCACTTTTTTTTATCATTTAAACCCAAGCAAGGCGATACTGCCACTGATGTGCAGTGGACTACATAAGAGATTGCAAGTTTTAGGCAGGAGGAGAATGAAGACAAACCAGCTACACAGGGTGAAAGAGAAAGGGCAAGGGAAGAATGGGCAAACAAATAAAAACAGCTGCGAAGGTAGAGAGAAAGGAAAAGAACAAAATGCACGGGGTGATGTAGAAAGGGCTGGAGTTAAGTAGATAAAAGATGGGACTTGACATTGCATTTAAATTCCTGGGGTTTCTAGCCCCCATGAAAGCAATATATGGAAGGGAGTTCCACAGGTGCGAAGCGCGAGAAATGAAGCTTATGAGGTAGAATTGACGGCTGAATTTGGTTGATCTAACTGTAAGAGGGTGGGACCTTGTTGCAAATTCTTAAATAGGTTCTAGCGAGACAATCTTGCTAACAATTACACCACATCCAGACACCTCAATCTATGGACTAGACTGTTCTCTTTCTGCTGTTCATATCTAGGGATATCGTTTAGTTCTTACTTAAATGAATGTAAAATAAATATAGCTTAAATAATTTATAACTCCACATTTCATTTATTCGGACAAAAAAAGGAAAAGAAGAACAAAAGGAAAACCTATAGAGAATTCCGAAATGGACCATTTGTTTTTATCTACGGGGACAGACCACAGAACACTAGCCTAGTCTATTACAGGGTTGGTTTGTAAATTTGGCAATATAGATATTGTTAGCATAGTTTTTTGGCAGGGACGTATTGTTTTGATACGGGTGGGAGCAAGAAGAGTCATAACTGAGCAGTACTAAAAATAAAAGATGAGATATCCTTATACAGCGGCAGTGAAACGAGAATAGTCTACTTCTGTAAGTTAAATACTGGAATTCGCTGTAGGTTACCCGGATCGATATACCCCTGATGGAAACCAGAGCTCTCGAAACGTTGCGTTAACAACTAAAAAGACAAAGACGTCAAACTGCATGCATATAGTGTAAAGAAGCGTTTGAAAGATAAATACGTAAACAACAACCCAAGTGGCAACAAGAGCAGTCAGTTAGACACGACACACAAGAATGTCTATGTTAGGATAGTAATTGATGAAGAGTAATAAAATATAATGCTGCATTTAAGAGATCCAGTCTTGGGTTGTCATTGGTCTGTACAAGGATAGGATTATATATTTATTATATTATGTCATAAGCAACTTTGAAAAGCCATGACTTACTAGATATGTCTCATAAGATTCCAAATCTTTTATCAAAGTTATCTTTTATCAAAGAATGATAGTAATTGATGAAGAGTAATAAAATATAATGCTGCATTTAAGAGATCCAGTCTTGGGTTGTCATTGGTCTGTACAAGGATATGATTATATATTTATTATATTATGTCATAAGCAACTTTGAAAAGCCATGACTTACTAGATATGTCTCATAAGATTCCAAATCTTTTATCAAAGTTATCTTTTATCAAAGAATGATAGTAATTGATGAAGAGTAATAAAATATAATGCTGCATTTAAGAGATCCAGTCTTGGGTTGTCATTGGTCTGTACAAGCATATGATTATATATTTATTATATTATGTCATAAGCAACTTTGAAAAGCCATGACTTACTAGATATGTCTCATAAGATTCCAAATCTTTTATGAAAGTTATCTTTTATCAAAGAATGATAGTAATTGATGAAGAGTAATAAAATATAATGCTGCATTTAAGAGATCCAGTCTTGGGTTGTCATTGGTCTGTACAAGGATAGGATTATATATTTATTATATTATGTCATAAGCAACTTTGAAAAGCCATGACTTGCTAGATATATCTCATATGATTCCAAATCTATCCATTGTTCTACAACAGACACTATATATTACTTCATGAATTAAGTTAAAGTCACTACAGCTATCAATACAATGTTATTTGCAGTAACAGAAGATGGCTTAGAAACCTGATTTTCTCACTATTTCTCTAAATCAAATAGTCTAGGTTAAATCATGTCTGATATTGCTTGTCTTAGGAAATTATTGATTTGAGTCGGCGGTTTACTGTAGTGAGATAATCATTTCAGAAGAAGGATTTATTGTGCATGCATACTGTGTCAGGATTTCGCTGATATATTTAGTTATGGAAACTATTGCTTCAGCAGATAACTTCCTCTTTCAATATAATAGGTATTCTTCCTGTGGAACAGCTTAAGTACACTGGTCCATTCCTAAAAAAAAAAAAGAAAAAAAAAGAAGAAAAAACGAGAAAAATCTTTTATTCAATAACTTTTGTAGACAGTATTTACATTATTCGGACTATTGTCCTCATCTTTATTGGCAATTTGTACGACATTTCGGCCGTTGTACGCTTCGGCCTTCTTCAGGTGCTAGAAATTTTGAAGCGAACCCTTTATTACAACGTAGAAATGGCAGTCAAGATGAGAATAATAGTCCGTATAATGTAAATACTGTAAATACTACCTCATCTCAGAAATATAGACAAATATCAAAAAATAATAAAATCATCCTTGTCGGTCGTTTATATATATATATATATATATATATATATATATATATATAAAGGATTAGGTTCAAAATTTCTAGCACCTGAAGAAGGCCGGAGCGTACAACGACCGAAACGTTGTATAAATACCAACAAAGATGAGGATGGTAGTCCGAATAATGTAAATACTATTAATTTTTATTTAATTTTTCCAATATTCTTACATGTTTCCTTGATGCTGAAGACCACAGGCTATAAAATAATGTCTCCATTATTGAAGGGGTTTAGCTAGTTTTGAATCTTTTAAAACTCTGCAACTCGAAATCAGACTTGATAGCCACAAGAAGTGCCGAAACAAAATAACAACTTTTGTAGTGGTATTATAACATACTTATCATTTGTTTTGAATAAACATTATTCGCTTTACTTTGTACAAAGAACTATTTTTTAAGAACAGTGTTTTTTTAGGCACGGAGTTTTATTCCACCCATACCTACGCTATATATATATAGTGAGAGAGAGAGATAGAGAGAGAGAGAGAGAGAGAGAGAGATAGTGTGTCAAAGAATTCCGAAATTTAAATTCGTTGAATGGCCATTTTTCCGAGAAAATTCTCGCTTCATCAGCAACGATCGAAAACAAAAAAATTAATAATTCAAATATAGTACAAAATTTCTCAACCGAAAGAAGCCCAAATACATATCCATACATAGAAATGGCTATTCGACGAGTTTAAATTTTGGAATACTTTGAGATACTATATATATTTGGCTCTGTATATAGATAATATTATTTACATCGAGCCCTCTACCTTGATCAAGTTTAATATTAATAAAATTAATATTAATAGAATGTGGTTTTTGGGTATTTTACGTTTTGCTTATCTTTTTGGGATTTAATATATATATATATAGTGTAGGTATATGGTAGATATGGGTAGAACAAAATTCCGTATCCAAAACACACACACACACACACGTGTGTGTGTGTGTGTGTGTGTGTGTGTGTGTGTGTGTGTGTGTGTGTGTGTGTGTGTGTGTGTGTTACTAGCACAGCTATGCTTCTTTCCTTCGAATGTCATGCCTTTCTCCGATATGTGCATGAGGTTTACATTTAGTATATGATGAAAATCCGACTGGAACCATCTTTCCATCTCTACAAGCAAAGTATTAAAAAATAGGAAATGTTTGTTAGAAATACAGGAAAGATTATTGAACTGTTATGTCATAATTGTTCTCCTGGCAGCTATTGCTGGATAATGTCATCAAACATGAAAAGGGAGGCAACAGAATTGGGTTCTATCGAAGAATACTGAGAATAACATGAACTGAACATGTGAGCAACGAGTACGTTTTTGGCAAAATAGAAAATGGATTCAAAGCAACGGACAACCAACTTAACGATTTTGTGTAAATGGTTGGCAGAATATAGATTAAGAAGTATAACAAAAATTAGAAAGCATAGTAAGAATAATGGACTTTTTATGGCGTTTGTGTGCTTCAAAGTCTCACAGGTGGCTTTCATTAAAGCACTGAACCCGTGTCTCTGAAATTTTCAGCCCATAGCAGTATCGATTTTTTACACTAGAAAAACATTATTCAGACATCATATAAAATGAGCAGCAAAAGTTTTCTGCATTGCAAGTACAGATCCATAAGTTGCAAAAATACATTTCTACAGCAACGCGAACTGTGTAAACTAACCCAAAGTACAATAGTAACTGATGCTGTTTGAAAGAAGTTATAAGACATTAGCTAGATGAAGACACTATTCCCACTTGTCTAAATTTAAAATGTGTTAAATGGGTTAAAATGTAATCAACAGTAGAGGTGATTCATTTTAGCCTTAAAATCATTTAGTAACCGCTGTCTCCAAAATTGGACGGCGTTTATTAACGAAGTATGGATAAAAAATTACAATTAATACTAGGTTTTAAGTAAACTGCAGTTAATATTAGACTTTTTATAATTTTTATGGTGAAAACTTTAGGATTCATTTTTTTTTTTCAGAATCAATACCATATTTTATTTTACATTTTATAATTAATATCAAATTGTACGGACGGGGATGTTCGTTAGGGTGCAGTGGATATCGACTCGGGACGAGAAATTGGGGAGCTGAGTCGCGAATTTCAGTTGCATTCACTTTCTTGGGAAAGATATTAATCAGTCTTTTCCCTCCGTTATGGGTTAAATAACAGGACAGACTGGGTTCTATAGCTTTGATTAGCAACCAATCTACCGCAAAAACTAATGGCAACCTACGGCGGGATAATCTTCTATCCAGTCAGTCATGTCACTTTCGAGACATGATAGCCCAAGCGTGTATCCCGTATGACACTTAACTGACTGACAGTGTATGTAAATCGTTTATAGAGAGAGAGCTTGTGGTAAACGCGTGGCTGTACAGACGCAGAACAAGCTTTTGAAGTTCCGCTAGAACTCAAGCTTTTCGGACTGTCTTCCCGCGGAAAGTAATTCTGACGATGCTATGTCTACGGCAAGAGGCTCGGTTGGGGAAAAATAACCAAACTCTCGTATGCGGGGTCTGGGTAATGTTTGCCTGAGCGTACGCGTTTGGAAATCTCACCTTAAAAACTGTCCTTTTGTTGCATATCGCCTCTGTTGGTAAATATTCAGATGAAAAAAAGGCTCAAATTGCGTGTACACATGTCTGTCAAAACGTGTAACATCCGGGTTTTTCCGTTAGCAGCGAAACGGGTTGGTATATTAAGATATGGAACTTTCTTCAATTTATCTAGATCGGGGTTTCTGTCAAATGTCTCCTGTCAATAAAAGAGATAAGAAAACCAGCAGTCAGCAGTCAATGTCTTGTGAAGTCGGCTCCGCGGGGTTTTGTCCCTAAAGTTGCTATACCTTCTGAGGAATTGTCATTTTGCTACATCCCGTATTTTTCCTTCCTTGTTTACCCTCATAGCGGTTGGGAGAGCAATCGTTTGGGTGTTTCCACTAAACTCCACTCCACCCTTGCCGTATTTGGGGTTCTTATAATCAATGGAAATTTTGCTTTTAGAAAGCTATAATTAATACAAGAATTATTTTAATTTATACAAATATCAGATTTTAAAGTGGGTATGACTGGCTTTATAGATAGAAACATAATTCTCCCCGATATTGATGAAAGCTGTAATACCATATTCTAAATGTTATATTTAAAAACTAATATCGGATTTTAAAAATGGGAATTAATGGGTTCTACTTTGTGCCGTGTTCTTTCAGGACGTAGAAGATAATGACTCTCCACAACTTCATGCATCTTTAGCTCATAATAAAGTTTCTGTTTCAGTTTTTGCATCTAAACCTCGTGCCATCATCCATGTGCTCAAGCTCACTAAGTATATTATGCGTTGATTTCCTGTCTCTCTTGTCATAAATTGGTCCTGTGAGCATCAAATTTTCCAAGCCCTCTTTCCTCATCCTGCCTTAGAAACCTCAATTGTTTTCTTGTTGTTAAGTATATGTGTTTTTTGTTTCAACTTTCTCTAAGACTTCGTTGTTGTTCGGTCCACAGAATACACAGCATCCTTCTGTAGAACAACATTTTTGTTATTTTAAGTCTCTTTTTCATCTTTGATGTTTTTAGCACTTATTGCCACACAGGAAGACAGGTATCATGTAACAGTTTTAGTAAATTGGTTACTAAAATATATCCGTGAGAATGATGTAGGCAGGCTTTAATAATGCTTTATTTATTCTTTGGAGAAAGTGCAGTCACTATTTGAAAACACGGCTGAGACGAGAAATTCTTTCAAGGGAAGAGAATTTGTTTATGCGTACATTTTTTGTGTTTGATATATGTGGGGTGGGGTGAGGGAGATAGAGAGAGAGATAGAAACTGAAAAACCAATACCACGAAGCTTCTCTGCGTGAATGAATATTTCCCTGTATGCGTTTGTCTTTCAACTGGACGCCCTGCTGTCCAAAGATAGAGTGTCCCTTTATCAATCGTTTGCCAGCACTAACTCTCCGTTCGCTTTTACTGATGTCCGCCACACTCATGGCCTGACATCACGAAAAAGCAATTTTTAGGTTTTATCTTGCCATCTTCCGTCCCCTGGCACCACCGAACCACAAGACAATTGAATCCGACCAAAAATATTTCCACCACGAGAGAAGTTGAAATGATAAAGAGAAGAGCTGAAACCACAGAAGATGGTTTTTGTTTAATTGCCGGGCTGCTCACGCACATTATGTCGAATGCTTGTTCGTTATGAACAAAAATCTTTCTCCCTAGTGTTGCATGTATTCTTTTAAGGCCCATTCTCTTGAGTTCCTATTTTAGCAACCTCATATCCCAGATTGATTCCTTGGGTTAGTAAGTTCGATCACCATTAGGTCCACTCACTACTGTCACGTAGGCAGAATAAACTGAACTTAGATAATAGTCAAAAGATTTCCTGTTTTTTTATTCTTTGGTACAATATCGTGCTAAGATATAGGCCCTTACAGCAGGTAAGTTGTACATATATATATATATATATATATATATATATATATATATATATAAATATAATAATAATAATAATAATAATAATAATAATAATAATAATAGTAATAACAATACCAATAGTAACAGAACAAGCTCTGCCGAAACTAGTACAAGTAATTAAGCTATAATTTAAATCGTCTTGTAGAACCCACCGAGACCGAACTCGGAGGGAAAAGAAGGGGAAGTTAAAAAAGAAACAAACGAAGTACATGAACAAAAGGTCAAGCACTCGTAAGAAAGAAAAATTACCCAAGGTGAAAACACTAACACTAAACGCTCAGTACGAAAGTAGAGTAAACAAAGATAGAAAATCTAAGCAAGAGCCAACAACCTGCCACGGTTTCGCCCTGCGGCTCGTAGGGCAAAACTGTGGTAGGTTATTAGCTCTTGCTTAGATTTTCTGTCTATATATATATATATATATGTTTAGCTTAGTTGTTTGTTTTACCTGCATATGTATAGCGGTCGATATATAAGTAGAGGTGTTGTGATTTGATGTGTGATGGTTATATGCTATCTTCTTTTGCAACTATATTTTGTTATATAATTTTGTTGCTTTTAGAAATTCTTAAAGGTCATTTGGATCAGCTTTGTTGCAGATGTCATTCAGATTGTTTTCTTGATAGTATCTTAATTGCATTTGTTTAATATCTATGCCGCTTCTTAGTATATGTTTCACTGTGTAGTGCTCCTGGCATAGAATATAAATTGGTCCCTCCTCACCTTTTAGTAGGTGTGAATAGGTGACAGCGGTGTGGCCTATTTGAAGGCTAGTCATTACTACTACTACTCTTCTTGATATTTATTATTGGAAATTTTAACTTCCATCCATTCTTTGAGGATGAGTTTAATTTTGTATGGGTTGTTATTTTTGCAGGAGTTCCACAACTCTTGCCATTTGGTCGTAAAAAAGTTGTTGAGTAGAGATTTGTAATCTGTACGGGGTACTTTCATATCACTAATGTTGATGATTAATGATCTGATATATATATATATATATATATATATATATATACAACCGGCCATAATTATTAGGCCACCCCGGCTTTTAAAAATAATTGATGAATTTCATGCTATGTTTAGTATTTATTGCCAAGTGAATAATTCTAAATGAAAATAGAATGGTTCTTTTGTTATTTTTACTTTGCAAAATTTTACGAGGCAGCCAGAATGCCTTGGCTTTGGTCATCCAATTATAAAAAAAGACTAGCATGGGGAAAAGAGCATAAAAACTGGACACCAGAACAGTTCATTTGATGTACATATTATTGTACAGTATAAACAAAAGAACCATTCCATTTTCATTTAGAATTATTCTCTTGGCAATAAATACTAAAAATAATGAAATACATCAATTTCTTTAAAAACTGGGTTCGCCTAATAATTATGGCCGGTAGTATATATATATATATATATATATATATATATATATATATATATATATATATATATATATATATATATATATATATATTGATCTACGTCGTTGGCATAACTCACCAAGTGCAGATTAAGAACTGACCGTTTAAGAGATTTGAGTTTAATTTTAATTCACTCGATGTTCATGGGAGTATAATCTTATAATGTTATGGTGCTATATTTCTAATTTATCAAAAGTGAAATTTAAATAGACAAGAATTATATAAAGATAAAAAATTAAAATTTTACATTTAAATTAAAAAGATAAATTAATAAAATGTGTGCTGTCTCTGGAAACATTGTTTCACCAACAGCTATATTTATTTATGGAATAAAGTAAAAGCGTTGATGCCACCTAATTAACGAGATGAAAGAATAAAAAATATAAGATGATACGTTGATACGGAACGAAAGTCAAACCCACCGGAAAATGGTGTTTTTCTAAGCAAGTCCCACCTACACTAAGGTCATCAAAAGGAGGAAAAAAGTGGCCAAGTAGGGTAGAACACTCCCCGCCTGGGGTAGTTGTACGCCACTAATAATCAAGCTTAGCTGGGAAGTAGCAAGACAGTTTTTGTGATGGGCCTGAGGACTAGCTTCATGTTTTCTCAGTTCTTTTTTGAGATTTCTACCTCTACATTGCGCACTTTTCCGTCTTTGCTAGGAAAGGCTTTTGTGATAAGTCCGAGAGGCCATTCGTTTCTCGGTACTTGGTTATCCTTCAGCAGGACTATGCTTCCCGGTTCAAGTTCGGGCTTTCTATGTGTCTGCAGAGAGGAGAGGTATTGTTTTCTCCACTTGTCCCAAAAGGTCTGTGCTAGATGTCGAACGTATTTCCATCGCTGTCTGAAGGTATCCTTTGCTTCGAATTCGCCAGCGGGAGTAGTTGACTTTCTGAGTAAGGTGCATTGCCGGGCTGAGCAAAGAAAGATCATCTGGGTCTGTCGACACTGAGGCAAGAGGTCTGGCATTGATGATGGAAGCCACTTCTGCTATAAGGGTAATAAGTGTTTCGTGTGTTAGTCTGGTGTGTCCCGGTTGTTGAAGCATAGAGTCCAAGATTCGTTTGGCTATATCTATCTTCCTTTCCCAGGTACCGTTCATGTGTGGAGCGTGAGTGGGGTTAAAGTACAATTTTGATCTGTCAGTTATTTGTTTACAGATGTTTTGATGTTAGAGTCCATATTTAACTTTTTACATGCACCAACAAAATTGGTGCCACAATCCGAACGTATGTGTTTAGCTGGACCGTGAATGGATAAGAAATGTCTAGGCGCATTAATGAAGCTGGAAGTGTTAAAGGGTTCGATGACCTCAATATGAACGGCCCTTGTGCTCATACAGGTAAATATTACCGCCTATAGTTTGCTAAGGGTTAATCCTCCCCTAGTCCTACCTGAAGAGATGGACCAGGGGCCGAATATATCCATGCCTACGTTGGTAAATGGGGGTTCCATACAGAGGCAATCAGTGGGGAGATAGGCCATCCTTTGTATTTGGGTAAGGCCGCGAAGTCTCTTACATTTTAAACAGTGATGAATCGTAGTGCTTACGCGCCTTTTGCCTCCGACTATCCAGAATCCTGCGACGCGGATAGCCCATTCGGTAAAAAGGCGGCCTTGGTGTTGAGTCTGTTCAGGGTAGTTTTTTATCAGAAGAGTGGCAATGTGATGTTTTTCAGGGATTATGATTGGGTGCTTTTCGTTGTTTTCAAACTTAGCTCATTTTAATGGGCTCAATTTTTCAAGGGTGCTGTTTTTAGGAGACTCCGTATGGTTTTTGTTATAGAAAATATCCTGGGTATAGCAATCCTTCCGGATTACTCGTACGATGGCATTCCTTGCTTGCATAAGTTCTGAGTTTGTGCACATCTGTGGACCGTAATGCCGCCATTTGTGTTGGCAAGTCTCAGTAATAAGTGCTTTCTGGTAGGTGTGGGTGATGTGCCTCAGACACGATAAGGCCCGATTGAGTGAAGTTCACGTTGAGAACCTTGAAAAAAAGATGCGTACTGAACTGAACAGTTGAAGACGTAATACTCAGGGTGGATATCTCGGGACGGATCTCGGCATCTAGTGGCCTTCGAGAGACGTTTTAGGTGCGGGTCTGTCAGAAAGGTAGCGCCACTAAGCCTCGTAGTGCTCAGGAGAGAGGCAGCAGGGACTGATCTAGTTGCACAGTCTGCAGCGTTGAGGTCGGTACGCACGTATTGCCACTGGTCTGGGCGGGAAGACTTTCTAATCTGTAAGATTCGATTACTTACATACACATAGAAGTGTCTTGTTTCGTTGTGGATGTAGCCAAGGACCACCTTGCTATCCGTGTAAAAGGTGGTATCATCTATTTCTGTCTCGATTCCTGAGATAACTAGTTCGGCCAGTTTGACTGCCAAGACAGTAGCACACAATTCTAGTCTGGGAATATACTGTTCAATTTTGGGTGTAACTTTCGCCTTTCTCATTATAAACCATACTTGACTGGTTCCATTGTTGCTGGTTACCCTGAGATATGCCACTGCAGCAATTGCTTTCGTAGAAGCGTCAGGGAAGATCCGTAGTCCTCTATGTGTAGGTATTGAAGGGAATATTTTTGTAAGGACTCTGGGTATCGGTATATTGCTAAGGGCCTGTAAGGAAGCCTTTCATGTGACCCAGAGATCTTCCAACTTTTTTGTCAGGGGGGCATCCCAGTCTCCATTTTCTGCGTTTAATCTTCTTGTGATAAATTTTCCTTGGGTGATCACTGGAGCTTCGAATTCCAAGGGATCATAGAGGCTATTCAAGGTTGAAAGCACGCCTCGTCTTGTTGATGGCTTATCAGCATCTGATACTCTGAAGATGAAGCTGTCTGACTTGAGGTCCCAGTTGCGGCCAAGGCTGCGCTGTAGGAATGACGTCATTGGTTAAATCTAGTTCCTGAAGGTCATTGACAAGGTCTTGGAAAGGAAAGGCAGGCATCACTTCTTTCTTGTTTGAGGTGATTTTGTACAGCCTCAAGTTAGAACCAGCAAGTAAATCTGAGTCTTCTTTAGTAAGGACACTATAGCTTCAGTGGTAGGTAGAGATGTCAGACAATCATCGACATAGAAGTCTCGCTTAACAAACTGTTCGACTTCTAAATCGTAGTCTGGTTGACCTCTTTTAACTGACTGTCTGAGACAGTAGGTGGCAACTGCTGGGATGGGCTGTTCCCGAATACATGTACGCTCATCCAGTAGTCTACAATATCTTTGTCAGGGTTGTTGTCTCAAAACTATAGAAATCTTAAGACGTTCCTGTGTTCATTTTTTACACGAAAACAGTAGATCATTTGTTTTATGTCAGCTGTTACGGCAACTGGTCACGTGCGGAATCGGATAAGTACTCCTAGGAGAGCGTTGTTGAGATCAGGACCGCTTAATAAGACATCGTTCAATGCCACTCCGTTGTACTGGGCGCTGGAATCGAAGACCACTCTGATTTTGTCGGGCTTCTTGAGATTATAAACATCAAAAGTAGGTAGGTACCATCGTTCTTCTCTTTCTGTAGGGGTAGGAGCCACCTCAGCGTGTCCGTTTTCCAGCATTTTTCTCATAAATGAGAGGAAATGTTATCTCATCTTGGGTTTTTTCGCAAGGGTGCATCTGGGGGATAATATTCTGCTCATAGCTTGTCCCTTGTTATCGGGTAGGCGACATCTGAGTGATTTAAATGGTAGTGGAGCTACCCAGCTGCCAAAGTCATCTTTCCTAAGTACATGCTCCATAATTCTTATGAAAATGATGTCTTCGATTGAGAGTGTCGGGCTATTATCCTGTTTGACGAAATATATCGAAGCGAAGCTCATCTCTTGCGAGTTTAGGTTGCAGGTGGTTCTGGCTCCTGTCATATTTTTCTTTCACCAGGAAGACGTTAGGGCATGGCTCAAATGTTGTAAGCCGCTCCCTCTCGAAGGCATTTGGGTAAAAATTCCAAGGCAGACGTTGCCCACTGTGACCCATCCTAGTTCGAGCTTCTGCGCATAAGCTGCATTGCAAGGGCTATTAATCTGTTCACGCACCTTGTGGACTCTAATGACGTCGCGTCCGAGAAGTAGCATAATCTGAGAGTTATGTTCGAGCTTTGGGATCTGCTGAGCAAGTCTTATTAGGTGAGGATGGTGGAGGACTATGTCAGGTGTTTGGATCTCCGATCTATTGCTCGGAATCTCATCGCATTCAATTAATCTGGGGAGTTGAAAACTTACCCATCTATCCGTGGACTCAATTTTGTATCTCGTAGCCCTTATTTCAGTTGTTTCGACGAACTCAGCGCCTGTCTTCAGACTGTAAGCATAAGTGGAACTGAGGACACCGAAGGTCTCAAAGAAGTCAGAACAAACAAGGGACCTGTTGCTCTGATCGTCTATAATAGCATAGGCTTTTATGGCTTTGTTTTGTTCACCTTCAGGGTAGACCTTAACGAGGCACATTTTGGAACAAGGCCTGTGTGTAAGATTTCCACCGCAAACTTCGGTGCATCGGGTAGTGATGTCTGCTACTGATTCCTGATCCTCCTCCCCGCCATGCTCAGTGTCTGGTTTGAAATTCTCAGTTCAAGGTGCTGGTCCTGTGTGAAGTGCTGTACTGTGCTGTTTGCTATTACACTCGGCACACAACACGTCCATGGCTGACTCCAACCTGACCTTCTCTAATTGCATCCTCAATTCTTCGTCGGCGAATTTAAGGCGGCCTTTGGCTCCTTTATCTTTAGCTCGAGCAGCTACTGCGGCTGTTAACCGTCTACAAGAATTCGTGGAGTACGAAATTTTCGACCGAGTGCTGCACGAGTCTGATTTATCAGCCATTCTGTAGAAGAGAGGGCTGTTGATGTAATTGTTGACTGACGCGGACTGCTATCCTACCCGTCAGAGAAAAGTGGCAACGTTTTTACTATGCTGTCGAGTGAGTTGTGATAGCCAGTTTAACTAGTACAGAAATAAAAACTCTGGCGACATTGTTTCGCTAACAGGTATATTTATTTATGGAAAAAATAAAAAAGTTGATGCCACCTAATTGGCCGGATGAAAGAATAAAAAATAAAAGATGGCATACGTGGCTAGGGAACGGAAGTCAAACCCACCGGAAAACGGTGTTTTTCTAAGCAAGTCCCACTTACACTAAAGGTTATCAAAGGGAGGCAAAAAGGGGCCAAGTAGAGCAGAACAAAATTCAAGGAGATCAATTCAAATAGGCATAATTCGTATTTATTAATTCTAATATTTGCGAGGAAAACAAAGAAATAAAAAGGGGAAGTAAGGAAGTGAGAAAGACAGTGACAACGAATAAAGGTATTTGTAACAAACAGGATCTAAGAATTTAAATAAGTACTTTTTCTATGGCAGCATATGGTCATTTATACCAAGTTTTAAGTAGGTTAGGGTTGTTTATATAGTAGTTGTGTCATACATAACTAAACTGCCAACAGCTTACAGGTTTTATCTAGAATTATGAGAAGGTTTTCATCAGAAGGTTGTCAGCAGGTTGGAAAGTGTGGATTAGTGGGATAGTGTAAGAATAAAATATACATTTTGCATGTTAAAATAGAAATTTATTAAAAGAAAAGAATAACAAAATTAGGTAGCAATTAATGTTCAGTTAGAAAGTTTAGGGTATCAAAAATGTTCGTAATAGTAAGTGGCTGGAAAAATGTTTATGCGTACGTACGTATGTATGTATTAGCGTTTGTTTGGTAGGAATGTCTTTGAATGGAGAAGAAGAAGAAGTAAAAGGAATCAGCACACGATAAAGAAAGATAAAGTGGACAAATGTCAGGAAAACTTGAAGCTTTTCCCGTTACATTTTAGCTTGTCGTCTCTGCTGCTTCCATTTCCTCACTGACTGGCGAAGTCTTCTGGGTCTTGCAAACCATTTCCATTGATCAGAATATTAATTTAACATCTACTTCCGAAATTCGGTTTCGATTTTTTTCTTTAAGCACATGGTCAACGCTTTTTCTATTCGGGAAAAAACAGGATTTCACACGTCATTGTGAATTTTTGTAAAAGTGAAAAAAAAAAACGGTTAATTTTAATTTTTAATTTTTAATTTCCTATCTACTACATATATTGTAGTAGATAGGAAATTAAAAATTAAAATCAACAGAAATAGTGTCAGCCATTAGAATTCTGAAAGAAAGAATTTAAGGCAAATCGAGAATTCTATGCAATAAAAAAATTATATAGGATTAATACAAATGTAGAATGTCTCACTTAGCTGGTTATCTTATATTCAGCATCCCAACTCCAGAGTTTTGTGGACAAACATTCTTAACTGTTCTTGTCATGAACCGCCTTATGAGTTGACTGACGGTTTACAAAAATGTGCGTCTGCGAAACCTTAGAGTAGGTATGCTGAATATAACATCATTCAGCTAAGTTTCAAATTTTAATTTTGTATTAATCCTTTATATATTATTATGGACTCTCTCGTCGATTTCGACGTATGAGCGTCTAACTCAGACTACCACACAAAAAATTGCTTAAAGTGGTGAAGGCTTGTGTAGCCCCATCCACACCTTTTGAAACTGCTGATAACAAACAATCGGTGCAGGAGTCTGCCACAGATCGCATGAACAACAGACCTCAGTTATTTAACCCATAACTGGAGGGAAGGGACTGATTAATTTCCCAAGTGCGTAAGTGAATGCAAAATGTTCCACTGGAACTGGAACTCGGCTCACCGATTTCCCCCTCCGAGCCGACATCCACTGCACCACAACGCACATCCTTTATATATATATATAATGGCAAAGGATTTAGTTTTATACAATATTACGAACAAATGTATTGATCTACAATTCATTTTCGGTCAAAGTTTGAAATTTCTATTACTTTGCAGCTTGTGTTGTCTTCTGTTGTCTCCCCCACCTCTTTCTTCCCTCTTTGCATTTTCTCATTTTTCTCACTTTTTTTCCTCCCCTGTGCGTTTTCTCACTTTTTCCTTTTTGTTAAGCTCAGACGTCGCCTGACCGATGTCTGTGTATATTTATACTTTACTTCCTACCTAAATTCGGGGTCTATTTCTCCTTGAGCCGTCCTTCATTGGCTCTTTTCTCATGATTCTTTATTCCTTTCTCTCCTGTCTTCCTTTTTATGTTTTATTTCTCCTTCTTTTTCCCATTTTTTGATTTCTCTATTTGTTTTCTCATCTTTCCTATCCTCTTTACCTTATACGAAAAATTTTGCCGATAAAAGGAAGTGAATGTTCATCGATTTAAAAAAACATAACATTTATTACTATCATTACTAACTACCTGATGAACTCTCCCCTGTCCTCTCTAAACTGTATAACTACTGCCTTTCTGCTTCCTGTTTGCCTGCATGCTGGAAGTTCTCTTCATTGGTTCCTGTATTTAAGAACTGTGGTGAACCCTCGGATCCATCCAACTATAGCCCTATCAGTCTTCTAAAAATTTCGGGAAAGTGTTCGAGGCCATAATTAATGCTGAAATAGTTCAACATCTTACTGCCCACAAACTCTACTCTAACAGGCAGTATGGCTTCCGCTTTGCCAGGTCCACGTCTGACATGCTAACAACTGTTCATGCTCCAGGCCCTTGATGAGTCAGGCGAGGCTCGTGCAGTTGCTCTGGACATGTCCAAAGCTTTTGACAGGGTTTGGCACTCTGGCCTTCTATGCAAGCTACGGGGTTACGGTATTACCGGACGCTTGCTTGATCTAATTCAGTCTTTTTTAAATAACCGCAAAATAAAGGTCGTTTTGAATGGACATGCCTCTTCATCCTACAGCACAAATGCTGGTGTCCCTCAGGGCTCTATCCTGAACCCGACGCTCTTCCTTATTTTCATCAATGACCTCCCAGATGAGATCAAGTGCCAAGTAGGTATCTACGCAGATGACACCACAATTTACTCCGGCATCAGTAAGAAACCCGACGTGGCGGATAAACATAATCTCGCTGCTGACCTTGAATGGGATCTACACTTTGTGGTACAGTGGATATCGGATCGGAACGCGAAGCTGGCGAGCAGAGTTCGAATTCCAGTTGAATCCATTGTATTCACTTACGCGCAAATACCCTTGGGAAAGGTATTAATCCGTCTCGTCCTTCCAGTTATGGGTTAAATAGCAGGACAAATTGGGTTCTATAGCCTTGGTCGGCAACCAGTCTACCACAGAAAGCAATGGCAACCTACTGCGGGATAATCTTCTGCCCAGTCAGTCATGCCTCGAGAGAGACATGATCGCCCAAGCGTGTATCACGTATGGCACTTAACTGACTGAGTGGCTTGTCAATTCCACTGCGTCTAAGACCAAGCTGTTGTCTGTCAATCATCACAGGCAACCGCTCCTGCCTCCCATAAGCATGGACCAAGAAATTATCCCTCAAATGGAACCACTACATCGAGTCCATAGCTAAATCCACTGCTAAGAATGTTGGGTCAATGTGTCGGGCCAGGATGTTTTTCCCGCCTGAATCCATCCTGCATATATACAAATCAACCATTCGTCCGTGCATGGAATACTGCTACCATATATGGCCAGGCGCCCCCGCCGTTCATCTCAGTGTTCTCGACAGGCTCCAAAGGAGGATCAGTAATGTGATAGGTACCGACTTGGCGGCTCGACTACAGCCACTTCCCCACCGACGAAATGTGGCCTCCCTTTGTCTCTTCTATAATTACTTTCATGGTTTCTGCTCGAACGAACTTAAGTCACTGGTGCCTCCTCAACAGGTGTTTACTCGTGCAACCAGATTGGCAACTGGGTCCCACCAATTCACAGTTAAATTAACCAAATGCAGACGACAATTCTACTCCTGCAGCTTCTTCTCTCGAACTTCCCGCCTGTGGAACTCGCTCCCATATTCTTGCTTTCCTGACGGCTACAACCTCCAGGAATTTAAATGCAATGTCAATACTCATCTATTAACTACTTGACCCTAGTTCTTTCCCCACCCCGTATTTCCTTTCCTTTCTCTCCACCTTTGAAACTGTCATCACACCTGTATTTCCATCCTTCTATTGCACCTTTCTAACTGGTTCGTCTTTCTCTTCACTCTCTTATAATTAATCTTTTTACACTTATGTATCCCCCTGCACATCAGTGGCATTACAGCTTTGCTTTACGATTTAAAAAAAGATACTGTTTTTCAATGTCGAACCAAAATGTACAGTTTTGTAGTAGATTGTAGTTTGTACATGTTGTAATGTATAATTCATAATATATATATATATATATATATATATATATATATATATATCATCGCATAAATGTGTATCACGTATGGTATGGTACTTAACTAAAACCGAAAGAGCTTCAAACATTATTTCACTGTGCGGTCACAAAGAACGTCACAGCCAAGCATTTTCGTGTATGTGTGATCATATGTACAATCGTGATTATGCATCTGAACGGACGAAAATTGTTCACAGTTATTCATATAATATACTTGTTCTGATCTTAGTTTATAAATGTTACACATATTAATCCGCATATTTGTCTATTTGCCTAGTTATCGATCTAACAAGATATTAAAAAGTAATCGAGTCTTACGACTCACAGTATTATTTTAATTTACTTTCACGAGATGACGTATTTTCAAACAAACTAAATTGAAAATTTGTCTATGTATCTGACATGTGATATTTAATTATTTTCATTGTTTACATTATTTGGACTGTTGACCTCATGTTCATTGTCATATTCACGACATTTTGAGAACACATGGTTCAGTGGATAAAAGCATTGGTTAGATCAAGTAACTTGACCTAAAAAGTTGTGATTTCAATACCCGGCTACAGCAGTGATGAACAAAACCTAAAGAGCTGTGTTGAACTGAGATAACTTAAACACCATTAAAGATTAGGGTAACGGTCTGAACAATGTAAACATGTAAATAAATGTGAAGAGGAATGTAAATAGTAGTGAAATTTATAACCTGTAGTCTTACTAATATAGTCAATTTTCTTCTTGCTTATTAGTTCGCACTTGGAAATACATTAAGACAACGGGTGTACCCATTATTTTTCATTACAAAAATGGTGATGAAAACTGGACATAAAAGTGGGGCTGCTTAAAACCCGAAACATACTTCTAAATTGTGATAAAATTATTTAAAATTAAAAGAAACACACTGGAGTGCTAAACGTTATGTGTTGGCCACCTCATTCACCAGACCTCTCTCCAGTTGAACTTGCATGGGATGAGTTGAACAGGAGAAGAAAGAAGAAACAGCCTAGTAATGTTCGTAAATTAGTTAGGTGTCTAAAGAATACCCGGAGTGAGTTGTCGGAAGATTATTTTTAAAAAAAGTTGTGGCAAGAATACCGGAGTGTGTGCAGCCGTTGTGAAGTCAAAAGAAGGTTATTTTGATGAAACTGAAATATAGGTAATTATTTAATTATTAGATATTTATAAATTCAATTGATGCACATATTATTGTGCAGTATTAACAAACTATTCTGTTTTCAATTACAATTATTCCCTTGGCAATAAATACTAATATATATATATATATATATATATATATATATATATATATATATTGATACAATTCACTGCAATCAAAGTAGTAAAAACAAAAATATTCAAGGAGTTACTGGGTGTGAAATAGTTAGAAACATTACTAAGAAGCGAGAAAAGGGTAATCAAAAAGAGACTCGATAGCGGTTGATATTGCATTTAAATTTTTGAAGATTAAAGATGACTGGAAAACATACGAACCGGAAGGGAGTTCCACAAGGAAGAAGTGCGATTAAAGAAACTGTCAGTATAAAATTTACGGTTACATCTAACCAAATCAACTGCACATTAATTAAACCTCTTCGACAGTCTAGAACTTCTTGGAAATTCGAAATGTCTACGCACTATAGCGTAGAACTCATCCAAAAAATTACCATGGAAATATGTATAAAAAAAAACACAAGTGGCTGGTCGTTAAGAATAGCAATTGAACCTTTCTCAGTCATCCTGTTTCTGCTGTCAAAAATGGCCGCCCGATCCGATGACTTCGTCTGGCCTGGCTGGTTGATTCTGGGTAAAGCAATTACACCTGTTGTTTGCAATCTTCCTTTTTTTTTGTTTACCTCTGTTCATATTAGAACAGGAATAAATTTTTCTAGTTGGTTCCTTTCGATCTTTAAAAATTAATAATACAAACTATTACAATTTCTTCGTTTTGATCTTTCATAATTAATAATACAAATTAATATATTTTCTTCCGTGCCGGCCATGCTAAATATAGTGTTACAGTGGGAGACAACCTTACCACAGCAGGAAAGTGAATCAAACCGCAACGCCAGAGCGTTATTAATTTTAAAAGTTTTAAAATTTTAATTTTGTTTATAATTACTTGATGTAAACTGAAATGTACATTTGCATTGCTAAGGTACATCGAAGTCTTTCGTCAACTGAATATATATATATATTTGCGTACATATGAATACACATATACATGTATGTGAGATACAAAATAAACTAAATAGTTGAGAACAACAAAATATGGATTTATTGTTGGGTAGTCAACATTATAATGTTTCGGTTGCTATAACCATCATCAGGGCTTATAATTACTATTGTGAAGTTTAACAGGCAGTAACAACAACAACAACAAAAAAACTTAAGTCGTTCAGAAAATGAAATCCTATTTTGTGGTAAATAGTCAGAGTAAACATGTAATATTATTGCATATTATTTTTCCCATTGGACACCATTTGCTTTGTACGATTATGTAATATACTAATGGACAGTTTTACAGGCCGTAACAACAAAAAAAACGGCAGCGTAGTAAATATAAGCCCTGATAATGGTTATAACAACCGAAATCTTGGCTACCCCACAATAAATCCATATTTTGTTGTTCTCAAATATTTAGTTTATTTCGTATCTCACATACATGTATATATGTATTCATATATACGCAAAATGTGTATTAATAAATCAATATTATTTTTAAAATACGCTTACAAACTAAAAATATCGTCTGGCATTAAATAAGCTGCAAAAGGATGATAAGCCGTAAAAACAAATAATCCCTTAATATATTAGGCATTATCCAATCTAAGGTTGTTAACTGTCTATCTGTCTGTGTTTCTGTCTGTCGGTCTAGCTAACGATATAGCCAGATATTTTTAAGAATACACTTACAGTCATTGAATTATTATTAGTATTTTATTTTTATTAGATACAACATTCTTAAAACGGTTTAAAGCTAAGGTGAAAACTAATACTGATAAAAACTAACAAAATACTCTAGTATTGTTGTTTTGTTTCGTTGAGCCGTTGCTACGCCAAAGGTTTTTCTTTTTTTTTTTTTAACCAGCGTCTTTCTCCTTGAATTCCAATCGCGTCTATGTCAGATGTTGCTTGGCAGCCCATTTAGGAGAAGGAAAACTCCGAACAACAACCCGCAACTCAAGGTTTTAATCGTGCCGAGGAGTGAATGGCTACTGCGTTATGAGGTCACAAACGATCTCCTACAGGCTTCGGGACCCTGTTTGTAAAAGACCGTTACCCAACGTGCCGGGCAACTTTGGGTGGACTTTTGGACCCGTGCGTCACTCGTGGGAAAAACATGAAAAATACAAATAAAAATAAAAAGTCCAGTATGGCTCTTCCAGTGGATAAACAGGGAGCCCGTCCTTCAGGAGGGAACCTACCTGAGGTCGAAAAATATGCCATAGGAACAAACTCCTACACAAAGAATGAATCTTCAGGTCCCCACAACCAGGATAATCCTAATGATGGTCCTGAAAATTCTCCAGCTAGATCTACAACCGTATATTTAAAGAAAGAAAAAATAAAATGGTCTCGTGAGGAGTACAAAGTCGTTATGACTGCATTTCATGAAGCGTTACTCAAACCTCAAAAAAACATGACTCGCCAAACATATCACATTTGGCGTGAAAAAGTTGGTCAAGCAAATAGAAAGTATATTGACGAAAATGAATTAGCCAATGTACGTAGGTACATTATTCGTAATAACCGACTGACAGAGGCTGAAATTAATGAAATTAAAAGAATTGTAACAAGAAGAGACGAATCAACAAAATATGAAAAGGAATCAGAATCAGAAATTAAAAGTAATAACATCAAACAAATCACTGCGAAGATAATGCTGTAAGTTTAAAAGTGCTGGAAAGGTGTGATCTGAGTCAGTTAAAAGACGAAAATAAAACGAGTTCAGAACACATCGAAGATAATTATTTGACGGAAAATAAGAACAATATACAGGAAGCCAAGATAGAAATAAAGAACCATCTAAGTCAAATACAAAATATTACAATGGAGGAACGAGAACAGCTCCCAAAATTACAATCAACAAAACATAACCTCCGAACTATTAAACTCTACAATGCAGCATTGAAATTAATACTGGATGAAGACACTCATACAAATCTCAACGAAGTAATATATGCATCAGCAATAGCAGCAACAAAAAAATTGAATATCAAAATAAAAACAAGGCAGTCTCGCAGACATGAAGATCCACCTTGGAAAAGAAAAATAGAAAAAGAAATCGAACAACCTAGAAGTGAACTATCAGTACTGGATGAACTGAGTAGAGGAATAAATGTAAGAACTAGGAAAAGCAGAAGAGCCGAAAGAAAATATAACATTAGGAATGAAAATGAAGTCTTATCAAATAAAGAAAAAATAAAGCAAAAAATCCAACTGAAGGCTCAAAGAATGAGACGCTATGAAAAAAGAGCAAGATTTTACAGACAAAACAAGATTTTTAAAACCAATACAAAGAGATTTTACAGGGAAATAGGTAAAAAAAGGATTGAAGTGACAGTCCCCCCCAGAATGCAAGAAGTCACACAGTTCTGGGAAAAGATATGGGCTTGCCCTAAAGAACATAGCAAGGAAGTACATTGGATTGCGCAAGAGATAGAACGAATGAAAAATAAACCAGAACAGACATGGTCTGGAATTACAGAAGATGATGTTAAATTTGCACTAAAAAAAGCACACAATTGGAAATTCCCAGGTATAGATAAAATTCATAACTTTTGGCTATATTATTTAAATACCGCACATAAAAAAACTAGCCAAAGAACTTCAAGAAATGGTTGACGATCCCACTAAAATTCCTGCATGGATGACCAAAGGAATTACATTTCTTCTACCCAAGAATGGTGACACAAACAACCCGAAAAACTACAGACCAATTACATGTCTTCCGACAACATATAAACTATTAACATCTATTTTAACAAAACAGACATATTTATTCTTAGAAAGAAATGACATGATACCGCTTGAACAAAAAGGGTGCAAACGTGGCTGTTATGGTTGTAAAGACCAATTGCTAATTAACAAAATGATCCTGGAAAACTGCTACAGTACAAAGAAAAATCTTAGTACAGCCTGGATAGATTATCGAAAGGCATTCGATAGTGTGCCACATTCCTGGATTTTAAAGACTTTAAATATATACAAGATATCGCCCGTCATCATCAATTTCATCAAACAGTGCATGTCTATATGGAAAGCAACCCTTTACCTCAATCATATAAATGGAACCTATAAGTCTGATGAAATAAACATCAAAAGAGGTATATTTCAAGGTGATTCTTTATCTCCCTTACTATTCTGCATATCATTAATAGCACTAACCAGTCAACTTAATAAGACAGAATGTGGTTATAAAATAGGCCAAAAGAAAATAAGCCATCTATTTTACCTGGATATGCTAAGAATGATAATGAGCTGGAAGGTCTTCTGCAAACTGTAAAATACTTCAGCGAAGACATTGGAATGAAATTTAATTTGAATAAATGTGCTAAAGCTACAGTTTTACGTGGATCAATACAAGAAACATTCTCAATTAGCTTAGACCCTGCTGTAACAATAAAAGAATTGAAACCAGAAGAAGCTTATAAATACCTATGTGTAAATGAGAGCGAAAACATTCACCATAAAAAATGAAAGAAATAGTGCGTAAAGAGTACTATAGAAAGCTACGAATTATATTAAAAACTGAATTAAATTCACAGAACAGAGTTATGGCCATTAAAAGCCTTGCAATCCCAGTTGTCCAATATAGCTTTAACATCTTAAACTGGACTCTAAACGACATCAGGCGAATGGATGCTAAAGCAAGAAAGCTTCTTTCTAAGCATAAGATGCATCATCCAAAGGCTGATGTAGACCGTCTATACATACCCCGTAAAGAAGGTGGAAGAGGTCTTATTCAGCTGGAATTGTCATACAAGACAACAACTATTGGCTTACTAACATACATAGAAACAACAAAGGATTGGATGATACAATTAGTAAGGCAACATGAAGAAAGAAAGAAAAAATATTCAATAATAAAAGAAGGCAGTAAATACAAACAAGATTTACAGTTAGTAGATTCTGTAGAAAAGCAAAACAGAAGCCAAGAACCAACTATTGCGGCAAAAAATATGAAAATGAAAGCCAAAGATAAAGCTCTTGAACAGATGAAACAGCGCTGGCAAGACAAACCTCTGCATGGCCAATATCCAGAACGTGCCAATAAATCCAATGTTGACAAAGTTAATACTCATCGATGGTTACGTGCATCTGGATTAAAGTCTGAAACTGAAGGCTTTATTCTTGCAGCACAAGACCAAAGTCTTTTCACTAGAAACTTCCAGGCAAATATTATGCATAATAATATGGATCCAAAATGCAGGTTTTGTGATAAACACCAAGAAACAATAGACCACCTAATCTCAGGCTGTTCTGTGCTTGCCCCAAATGAATATAAATATCGCCACGATAGAGTTCGGCAATATTTACATTGGGCAATGTGCAAACATTATGGAAAAGCTGTAAACAAACACTGGTATGAACATCACCCAGCACCGGTTATAGAAATAGAAGATGTAACCATTCTATGGGATTACACCATCTACACAGACAGAAAATTTGAAGCAAACAGGCCAGACATTATTGTTAAAAACCAGAAGGAGAAAACTTGTCTATTAATTGATATGGCTTGTCCAGCGGATTGTAACATAGCAATCAAGGAATTTGAAAAACTGTCAAAATATAAAGACCTGGAAATTGAAATAGAAAAAAATATGGAAATTGAAAACAAGAGTTGTGCCAGTGATAGTAGGTGCACTTGGAATGATAAAAAATGGAACAAAACAACACATTAAAAGAATCCCTGGAAATCCCAGCTTAAGAGATATACAAAAAATTGTCTTATTAAGTACAGCCCACACACTAAGGAAAACTTTATCTATGTAATGCTGGGGATGATAGGGAAGATAGAAAAACATGAAATGGAGCCATAACAACACGCCACTACCTGCCTTAGGTCTCCCCGCAGACTTGGTTGGTAGTGAGACCAAAGCAGAATTCGAATTTTGATGAAAAATGACATAATAATAATAATACCGATTCATCTCTTTCATATTACCTAGCGGTTACAAAAAATATCCAGTCGTTAAGAAAATGAAATCCTCTTCTGTGGTAAATAGATAGAGTAAAAAATGTCATATTATTGCATATTATTTTCCCCATTGGACACCATTTGCTTTGTACGATTATGTAATATACTAATGGACAGTTTCACTGATCGGCGAAAATAACCGTTATACCAAGAAAACTTAAATGATAAAAACACGCACACAACCACCCATCCACCCGCCATATTCACACGCATATATAAATATTTGTGAGTGTGTGCATGCGCGTTTAATACAATCTCTCTCATTCTTTGATGAAACTTGTTTCTTCGCTGTTCAAAAACTGCCCAGACCTTTTTTTTTGCACTAATTATTATTCCTCTCACAAAAGACAACAGACCAGAGAAACCGACGCCATTTTTAAGCCATGTTTTCTTCAAATTACACACAATCATGAACCTGGCATTATCCTGAGATATTTATAGCGATCACTCATCGGTATTTAACGTATACGTCACACTCGCACTAAGGTATTTTTTTTATTTATCTTTGTCGGTAACTTATTTATATGTTAGAAAAGCACAGTTTCACAGGCCAATTTTAGACGGCAATATCACTGAGGCAGATATTGGTATCAGAATAGGTGGTCAGAGTTTGAGAGATGCTGTCAAGTCGGGATCTCAAATCCTGATTTTCAGTCGAAGTAATGGGCTTTCGGCTACAGTATTTGAAACAATAGATATTATAGAAGACCAAATTTGATATAAGGGTACTATTCGCAGCTTCGATCTGAGGACTGAAATAAAAGTGATGTAAAGCTGTTGTTAACCCTCTAGGGCCATTCGTATCATATTTGATACAGTATAAAAACAAGCCTTGAAAGAAATATTTTCCTGAAAAATTTTTTAAGAGAAATATTTTATAAATTTCAAATGAAAGCAGTACTGACTGCTCAGTCAATGAATACCAAATGTTTCCTTATAGGGAAATACCAAATGTTTCCTTATAGGAAAATACTGTATCAAATATGATACGAATGGCCCTAGAGGGTTAACAAGAAGTTCTGAACGCAATGATAAAATAATGACTTATTTTTACTAATTCCTGATGGAATGATTTCTTGATATCCTGGAAATGTTCATCGAGAAAAAAACTTTAGAAATTACATAATGAACATTTTTATATGAGGCATCTCGCAATATAAAGGCAGTCTCCTGTTTGGTCAAAGTTTAGTCCTTTGGTAGAGACTAAAAACAACTGTCAAGGACGTAAATCCGGGCGATGATATATGGAGGTCGTGCGCTGCTCTGACTACATAGTAATCTCTCAGCTGTAACAACGAGATCCAAATGAATACATTTACGGAGAGTCTGGCTGTAGAAGTTGGCGGAAGGTTTTCATTGTTGACAACCAACCACCATCGGAAGGCTCTACTTTAAGTTCCTTTTATAAATTTACTTCTATAACATTTTCCGTGTTTGGATATAAGTGCAAGTCAGCAGATGTTTAAAACCACAGTTTTTCTTTCACATAGATACGCCTTCTTTTTATACTGACCTTCTCCATCTATCGAAAACAATTGTTTATGTGGCACTAGTATGATTACATTAATCTAAATCAATACTTAATAGTCTTGGGCATGACGGTGACTTGCATCCAGCATCAAGGTATCTGATTAGGAGGTTGTAAGGAGCATAGAACCACCTCTTAATTGCAGTTGTTTCCAGACCCTCATGACCTGGAGGAGTAGCACAAGTTAAGATCCCAGCTACGAGAAAATAGTTAACCCCCAAACTGGGATCAACACATTCTGAATGTATAAAAATAGACTTTTATAGAAATATATGCTTGAAAATAGACTTTTCTAAAAAATATACATTTTTGAAGGGAAAACATTACGACCATAATACATATTTGAAGAAAAGATTATTACCAGCAATACATGTTTTATTACTAGAAGACATCTTCAGTTTTCTAAAATAAAAGAAATTTTTCATCAAAATCTAACTAAATCAACCTTCTCAATATAACCAAACATTACAAAAAAGACCTTAACACCCCACATTTTTGGCATTAATTAACCCACAGAAGTTAATATTCTATTAAACATAGTTCACAAATTCACTCAATATTAACCTTTCATTTTTGCAGCTTGGAAAGGAATGCATCACTTTTTCTCCAGTTCATAATTCCATGTCTAACAGAAATAATTACTAACATTTTGGTAGCACATACATATATATATATATATATATATATATATATATATATATATATACGAGAGAAATTCCAAAAATAATGTCTTCGGTGGTATAATGTTCACCCATAACGTCACAGACGGATGTTAGTTTCCTGACAGTAAAACATTCTATCCGCAGGTTCAATTATTTTTTTATTTTACATAAAGTAAAATGAAGACTCACACGAAAGTGTGTATGATGGTCGAGCGTGTAATTAGAAAGAATTACTTTCAGAGTTCTCGTCTTGTATATTTATCTCGCTATGTCTCGTGCTATTATCTCATTTTAGATGAGAGAAATCACATGATCGAAACCTTGGCTCATATGTATTCATAAGGGATTCTCATATTGATGATATTGTGATTGACAAAGTGTCGTTTAAATTACGCAAAAATGAAAATAACACTGATATGTTCTTAATAGATATTACCAAAATTGTTTTGAAATACGAAAGAGCAAATTTATTCAATAAAATCGCCATTGTCTTCAACCACGGTCTTCCAGATGACTACGGAATCTCTTGTAAATCTTCTGGGCGGTCTGCTGATTTAAGTTGGTGAATGCTGCTATAATCCTCACCTTGAGTTCATTTTTACGTGTTACAAAGAGATTTGTTCGTCTCTCTCTCTCTCTCTCTCTCTCTCTCTCTATATATATATATATATATATATATATATATATATATTTCTCAACTTCGCAAAAGGGTGTCCATGTCACCCTATTATACTGTGCAATCGACAAAACCAAAATGCGCGAAATTTAATTTTATGAAATAACAATTTACACTCAACACTCTGCAAAAAGTAGTGTCATAGAAGGGAGGTCAGAGATATAAAATCTCTCATATATATATATATACATATATATATATATATATGTGTGTGTGTGTGTGTGTGTGTGTGTGTGTGTGTGTGCGTTTGTGTGTGTGTGTTTGTGTGTGTGTGTGTGTGTGTGTGTGTGTCTGTGTGAGATTAAATAAATTGCAAACATTTTGTTTGTTAATTTGAATAAAATTCCTTTATATTCATAGCTATTCTTTCGCGTATTACAATCAAAAGATATCAGAAATGAGCTGTAACGTTTACAAATTTTATTTTCATTCATTTTTCAAGGTACCCAAGTATTTTCAACCTCTTTCCGAAATCATCTTCTGGGGTGTGAGTAATGGTAACAAATGTAACCGGAAAACTGTGTTGCTAAAAATTACTTTTCATTTTTTCTGCTTCAAATATAACGGTTGACAAATTACTAGCGTTCATTAGAACGTCAAAATTATCCAAAGTGGACTTTTTTTATATGCTGTCATGTCATGGTCATACACGCGTTGAAGCATAAAAAAACTCTTGTTTTTTTACAGCATTACTAGAGTATTCATAGCTGATTGTATTACTTGACGACTTGTTTTAATGAATATTGCCTCGAGAATCTGTAGTTTGATTTTGTTGTTTTCTTGGTGTAGGATAGTCGTATTATTGATCATAATTTTTTTTATTGTGAATGTAGACAGGAATGTTGTTTTAGATGTCTAGAAATAGATGAATGGTCAGATAAATGTAATGTAAAACGTCTAGTTAATGTAGTTGTTGTAAATTCAACGTAATACGCCAAAGCTTATCCGTGAGTATGAACGGATTCTATTAAAAATAAGCAAACATTATGTCTGCAGTTTATTTAATCTGACATGTTTAAAAGAAAATTTACTATATAAATACAAACACACACACACACACACACACACACACACACACACACACACACACACACACACAAACACACACACACACACACACACACGCATGCATATATATAAACTCTGTTTTGTTTTAATTAAACAGTATATATATAGGCCTAAATATTCTATAAATCTTGTCAGGAAAATATGCATCCTCTAGCAGGATCCAAACCTGTGACCCTTTTTTGCGTTTATATTCGGATACGAACCAGAGCAATTATGAATATTACGAAAAATTAGCAATTTTTGTATTAATATGGCTTATATGATTGTATAACTACAAAATCCTTCGTGGTCGAGTGGTAAAGACATGTTACATCAACTGACGGCTTTCCCCTAAGTCTATAAGGGATTGTGGGTTCGAATACTGCCAAAGGATGCATATTTTCCTTAGAAGATTACTCGAATGTACAGCCCGGTAGAAATATGTAAATATATACTGTTTAACAATCATACATAGGCTTTTTCTGCACTTTATTTATATCTTCGAAAAGCATGGTTTCAGCGGCCAATTTTTGACTGCATTTTCAGAGAGCGAGATATTTGTATCAGAGAAAGTGGTCAGTGTTTAGGCTACGCTGTTAAAACCGGATTTCGAATACTAATTCACAAAGGGATTTCGGTTGTCTTATTTGAAACACTAGATATTATTCGGGGCCAACTTTGATATAAGTCGCAACTTCAAGATAAGAAATGAAAAAATTATGAGTTGAGTATGAATTATGTCAGGCGTAGCTTCGGAGAGACCTATAAAAGGATACATGAAATATCCTTACTCACTCCTGATATAATGATTTTTTATGTATGTATATCAGAGTTTAACCGTACTGATGAGTTGTGATACAGCGAAACAGATCTGACTGCGGATGACTATATATATATATATCGTAATACAATTGTTACAATATAAAGCTCGACATTGTATCGAGCACTCTTCATAAAAGTAAATGCATGAACAGTGCGTTTAAAACCTACATGTTCCTTAACTTTCTTATACTGTATATATATATATATATATATATATTCTTTTACTCTCTCTCTCTCTCTGTCTTTCTGTCTCTTTTTTTCTCTCTCTCTCTCTCTTTATATATAATTATATTTCTTTTCTATATGCATTTACTATATATATATATATATATATATATATATATATATATATAAATTCAGGTAAAGAGAACCAACAGTTTTACAATTCCGAGTTCTCTGACATTTACTTTATTTTAAAAGTGCTCAATACAATAAATATTGCAGAGCATAATATAATCATATAACTTACATTGATCTAACATTACCTGATGACGAGGTAGAAATCTCAAATTTTTAGAAATGTCCCTGTCGCAATGTATTTTCATGTAATTTTAAAATTTCTTTTCTTTTCAGAAGACACATTATATAAAAATTATCCGAATGATTTATTTTTCCTTGCGCCTTCCTTAATACTTTTAGAAATTTTCAAGAATGAATTTTATTTTGCTTTTAACTGAATATATAATTTGTTTTGTCTATGTATGTAGTATAATAGGTATGTTTTATATAAGAAACACAGTCAGAATATTGTGGCCGTAATATATAATTTTTCATATGTTCGCATAAATCTTTTTCTTTTCGGAACTCAGATTATATAAGAATGGTACAAATGTTTTGTACTTTCAAGCGCATTCGGCTATTCTTTTAGCCATTACTAACGCGGTAACTGAATACAAAGCTTGTCTTAGCATGTCTAATCTTGTCTTAATTAGTCATGCTTACCTGGAAGGAAACTTGCAACAGGTAATTATATATATCTTTTAACGACATCTCTGTCAAGTCAAGTTTTTTCATCATATGAATGGAAACTGTCTTGAATTTACTACCATTGGCGGGTAGATATTACATAGCAGTACATCGCTATTTTTTCTAATTTTTAACGAAAGTTTTCCAATATCTTCACATATTTCTGTGTTTCTGTATGATAACAATTATTTCCGATTTTTTAAAATAAACACTATATATATAGGCCTAAATATTCTATAAATCTTGTCAGGAAAATACCAGACTTTTCGAAAAAAACAAACTACGACGAATGAATACGAATGCAAAAGATTAACACACAATCAAAAATGGGAGAGGATATATATATATAGTATTATTGAATATGTGGAATGATGTTAGCAATAACATAATATTGGTGGATGCATGTATTTAACTCTAACACGGGGCCAAAAGTATAATAATTTATCTTTATATTCGATTCTCTTTTTTTCTCTCTTTACTTTTCTCTTTTTTTTTTCTCTTTTCTTTCTTTCCTTTTCTTTCTTTCTTCTTTCTTTTCGTTACATAAACTCGGGTTCAAATGCTGCCCGACTGTAATTCTCTGTTATTTTCTTCACTTTCTTTCTTCAAAGGAATGTTGTATTCTCTGCAATCAAACGTTTCTACAGATTTCTTCACTTTGGTTTCTTCAACTGAACGTTGTCTTTTCTGCATCAATATCGTTCTTCCTTGATGAACAATTCGGGCTATTCTTTTTCTTCTTAATTTAACGAATAAAAATATATACGCTTATGATTTTTATCCGGAGTTGCTAAGATGAATTGGTTGAGTAACGTTATTATAAAAATTGCTCTCCTCTTTTCATTCATAAGCTGTCGGAGCTTCAGCATAGAAATATCATGACTTGTCCATTCAAAGTCTAGTTCGCAACTAATTAAATTTTCTCCTGACTTGCATTTAGGCGCGAATTTTGGCTCCTGCTGCTTCATGAGCACTCACGCCTGGCCCCTGTCTAGCTTCTGTCTAGACATTTGTTACTAAGTGTATTTGGGTCAGTTAACCTCTGCCCTGCTATTCCCAAAATGACTATAGGCTCCCACGTGACTATCCTCTGTTGCCTAGCGGTGTCTAAGTTTAGTATATGTGTGTACGTATGTGTGTGTGTTGATCTTGATTCGTAACAGTCATGGTGATCATAACTGATTGGGTAAAATATTTTGCTATTGCTTTTTGCAGTAGACTAGTTGCCAATGAAGGCTAAAAAACCTAAACTGTTCTGCTACTTAACCAATAGGTAGAGGGAGAGGAGACAAATTAATTTATTTCCCAAGTGTATTTGCGCGTAAGTCAATGCAGGAATTTCATCAGAAATTCTAATTTGGTTCTCCGATTTCTCGTTCCGAGCTGTTATACATTGTACCTCAACGCATATCTCTTGATTTTTTATAAATTTTTTCAAATTTTAAATTTAACTCACTGTTAATTCATATTCTCATCGCAGAATTTCTTAGAATATACGATTCATCAATTTACGGTTGAATTTGTTAACCGTAACTGTAAATTCTATGTTAACAGTCTCTTTTCTATTAATTGTTAAGGCATTTGGGGAAGATAGTGGATTAGTTTACCGTTCCTTTCTTCACTGTTCTTTTTTTTATTAATTCTACAGACTTGCTGATACCTAAAGTCATTTGCTGCTGGTTGAATTGAACCTGTCTTTTGTGTGGGCAATATTGCAATGTTAACGAGACAGATTCGCTTGGACTTTTAATTAGGATAATTAATTCTATTGGCACGTTACACTTATTTGTTTTTAGAGTATACTTAATTCTATTGGCACGTTACACTTATTTGTTTTTAGAGTATACTTAAAAACAAATAAGTGGTTATCGTAACGATTGTAATTTATTTCAAGAATTTAGCACAGTCTAAAATTGATTGTATCATATTTTATGGTAAGAGTAAAAATCTCATTTTAAATAGGCGAAGAGTAACATGAAATATCCTAACGCCATTGGTGTCTTTCAAAACTTTCCGCCCAAACTTCTTTTCTATAAGTTTCCCATAAATTGTTTCTACCTACTCTATTATCTGTCCACTCTGTATGATATGGATTCGTACGTCCGAACTAATGAGGTTTGATCGATGCTGTAGACATTTGACCTTTAAAAAGCTGGACTCCTGACACACTTAACGTCTGTAAGATGTCTGTTTACTTATATATAGGGTAATGAATGTTCCTATTTGACAACATAATTGTCTCACCGACGTCGAACATTTGCTATCTATTTAAACAAAAGGGAAGAAATACTACTACTACTACTACTACTACTACTAACGCGATCAGTGTGCGTAAAAACAATAGAAAAGATGGCGCCTAGCGGTCGAGAAAAATAGATGTCATTGTGAAAAGGACAGTCGTAAAATATTTCAGTCTGTAGAAAAGCTGTTAAGATAGGACAACCTTGCATGTTGAATGAATAAGAAAATATTTCTACTAATAAATATTCTTTTCTCTTTTTTAACAGTACAATCGAGAAATAACATTTATTTTCGATATCTTAAAACGAAACTCGTATTGTTTTACTTCTAACAGTCAGACCTTAACTAGTCATGAAGAACAATTGCCTTCTTGGGTAAGATTCTATGCTTTGAACATTTGTTAGGTCCAGATTTATTTCAGACATTAAGTGGATCTCATATATAAAATGCATTGGTAAAGAGACAGAGAAAATTGTCAGCTCACAACATCGATTAAAAGCATTAAATGACTGATAAGTTTTCTTTTTACAAAAGTAAGATTGGACGACAACTTTTCCAGTGAAGAAGAATAGGAGAATATAAAACATTATAGGTATTTATAGTCAGTCACAATCTTAACAACGATATTTGAGACATTTTTCATAGAAAACACAGAAAGGAAACTACAGGATCTCCCACAAAAATAATAACAGAAAACGAAAAAAAAAAAAGAACAAAATATAAGCATATAATTATTTGAAAATAAACAGTCCAAAATGTGAATTATATCTAAACTTATTTATAAATGGAACTCTCTCTGTGTGTGTGTGTGTGTGTGTGTGTGTGTGTGTGTGTGTGTGTGTGTCCGTTACCTATAGACTCCGAAACGACTAAACTGATTTTCTTGAAAATTTACACAGTTGTACTATAAACGTCTGCGAGTGTTCTTAGCTAGGTTTTGTGTCGAGGTACCCCCGATAAACATCGGGTTATAGAAGGAGTGGTCCGATTTTAATCAAATTTGATACACTCATAGAGAAAGACATAAGAAACGATATTCAGAAGTTTCAAGGTTGCAGTTCTTACAATAGTGCAGAAAATCGATAATATATATATATATATATATATATATATATATATATATATATATATAAAAGGCAAAATGTTTGTATGTGTGTCTGTTTATCTGTCAGTATGTCCTTTATATAAATCCACAATTTTTATCCGATTCTCACCAAACTTCGCACAAATATTCTTTAGGCTCCAGGACCAAGGATTAGTTTTAAAGCTTTCATTACACCCGAGCAACGCCGGGCTATATTGCTAGTATTAATGAAACCAAAACCAGGCAAGTACAAAAATGTGAATATCTTTTAAACTTTTTAACAGAGGGCAGAATATATCACTCTAAGGGTTAAGTCTAAAAGATACAACAGACATTGCCACTAGTAATTCACCATTGACCAGCATATATAAACACACAAAATACATGTCCTAAAGATTAAATTCAATCATAAAACACACTGTTGTCACTTGGTGTTGACCTCAGTGACCATTTTTGTATTTACTCTGGCTTTATTCCTGATACCGAGTACTTCTACCAAAAATGTAACAGATAGATAGATAGATGAAGAAATTTAAAAACAAAATTGAACTAAAAAATAAAAAAATACTATTATATTAGATGATTGTATTGAAGCAGGCTGTTATGATATTTCAAAAAATTGTGGATATACACTAGTGAATATTGGGGCAAAGTGCAGCAATGTAAATCGGGCAGTTCATTATGCGGCGCATCGTGATACGTATTTAGTGGGTTTTAGGAAGACAGTATACTTTGGGTGTCCTAAATTGATATTCTTTGAGTCTATATCATGATTTTATTTTTAATATATTTCTTAATCTTCTTGTTAAATGTTTGTGTTTCTGTAATTATTTTCTGTTCATATGTGTCCGTTGCATTCACTTACGTGCAAATACCCTTCATAAAGGTATTAATCCGCCGCTTCTTCTTCCAGCTATGGGTTAATAGCAAAACAGATTGGGTTCTATAGCCTTAGGTGGTAGCCAGTTATATTCCAGAAAGTAATGGCAACTTACTTTGGTAAAATCATCTGTACAGTTAGTAAAGTCTCTTTTGACACATGATGGACCTTGACTGACTCATGTGTCAGTATCATTGAGAAGGGAATTAAGTTTTTCGCCGAATGTTTTGTGTTCATGATTACAGTTCCATCACTCTTTCCACAAATGGGGCGTGCGCACGCACAGGGCGTGTGTGTATGTGTGTTTAAGTGTTAAGTGTCATACACGCTATTTAACCCATAGATGGAGAAAGAAGAGACGATTAATACCTTTCCCAAGGATATTCGCAAATAAGTGAATTCAACTGGATTTCGAACTCGGCTCTCCGATTTCTCGTTCCGTGTTAATATCCACTGGACTAAAACCCGCATCCATCATGTAACATATTCCGAGATATTAAATCAAATATAATTTCCTGAATTCAACCAATGTATTTCTGTTAATTTTTATTATATTTTTCTTGTTTGCCTAACGGACGGGTCAAATTTATTAAATGTATTTTTGTGCGCATATTTCTCTTAGACAAAGTATAAACGGTTTACATTCAAAATCAATCATGCGCTTGATTTGTCAAATACGTCTTCTTCTTCTTCTTCTTCTTCTTCTTCTTCTTTGTGCCTTGTCTTTTCAGGACGTAGGCGATCATGGCTTTCCACGTCTCTCTATCCCTGGTGGCTCTTAGCACGCCTTCTCCTGTTGCACCATGCAACCCTCGTTCCATCACCTACCTGATTAGGTCCTTCAAATATGTTATCCATTGCTTTATCCTGTCTCTTTTCCCCTCTATCTGGCCTGTTAGTATTAGGTTCTCTAAGCCCTTCTTCCTGATTTCATGTCCTTGGAATTTCAGCTGTCTCTTCCTGATGCTCAGTATAAATTTCTTTTTCGTTTCTATCCTTTCCAAAACCTTATCATTGCTCACATGCTCGATCCATGATATTCGCAGCATCCTTCTGTAGAACCACATTTCAGTTGATTCAAATTTTTCCTTCTTCTTTGATGATGTGGTCTAGCATTCAATGCCATATTGAAGAACTGACAACACATAGCAATCCAGTACTCTCTGCTTTGTTTTTAGCGAAATTGTTCTGTTTGTCAATACTTTACTTAACTTCTGGACCAGAATATGATATTTATTCAAGCTTGGTATATACCCGCGGTTATCGTTCGGTGTGTAGATGCTATATACATTTTACATACAGGTTGCGATGGGCAAATTGTCACCATATTATATTTTTAATTTCGCGCATGCGCATTGCTCGATTTCTTATCTTGTCCATTGCACAATATAGTAGGATCAGTTAGGCACCCTATGTGAGAAAAAAAAGTTCAACGTTGCAATTCATTCCACTAGAATATAGAAAAAACATGCTGTACTGATTATAATTAGAATAGGATTATTTTAGTGTTTGGGTGTTGATCTGAGAACAGTGCAGACAACTTAAGAAAAGTTGGAGGGGTCAAATGTTGATCACGATGATGTTTGGAGTGATCATTATTGATGGTGGCGTTATGCCGCCATTCATCTTCCACACGGCCTCAGAAACCTACATCAAGTACCTTCAGGAGGTAGTGCAATACTGGGTCAAGAGAGTGACTGCTGGAAAAACCTATATTTGGCAACAGGAATCTGAACTATGTCACACAAGCAGGTTAAGATAGTCATGGCTGTCAATCTCTGCGACCTCATCAGACGTACATCTGTCCACCTAACTCATTAGACCTCAACCCTCCTGATTATTCGTTGTGCGAAAGCCCAACAAAATTTCTTGTAATACCAAAGGTAAACTGAATTAAAAAAATTATGGCATCATTCGTCAAATTAAATAAGAACAGAAATGAAGGTGATTCCGAAATCGTCTGGAGACAATAGTTGAAGCCAATGGCTATTTTATTTACCCGAAAACACTAACCATGGGTATATAGTATCCAGCGCAAATGACAATTTAATTACATTTTCAGTACCTGATTTTCTTACCTAAATAATGTTTTTCAGTTCCTATTAATGTTAACCCAAAGTGCCTGCATGTAAAATATTTCAAATAAAGATTTATATTTCATATTTTTTGATATTTTCAAATTCTGGTATGATATAACCATGGTTAGAAGTAGTGTAACTTTAATTGATGGTTAGTGTTCCAGAGTTAAATAGATTTACGCTTTAGTATTTCAAGGTATTTTTGTGTAATTCAGGTAAATATATCTTTTAAAATAAGATGTCAGTGTTATTTTCATTTTTGCTTAATTTAGATGACAATTTTATCCATCACATCCTGTATATAATAATAATAATAATAAACTAATCCGTCCCTGGGGAGCTTATAGTAATTCAATCAATGATCGATTTCCTTTGGCACCTCTTCCTCTTGATTTGTCCGATTCCGCCTCAGAGCCAATAAAAACTCTCCATTCAAATAAGGTTGCTAAAGAAGAGTCTAGGATATTTTTCTGATCAATATACAACGATATCTATCTTGACCGTATTTATCAAGTTTTGGTTAGCGGCTTTCCATTTCTAAACCGTCACTTGACACTTTCTGTGCTTCTCATCAAATGAAAATACGTTCTTTTACGAAAGTGAAATGATAACCTCTAATAAAGCCTGAAATAAAATAACGAATAAAATGTATCTTCTAGCGAATCTGTTGATTAATGAATGGACTGATAATCTCTCAGTGGTGAACAATTGTATCGCTATTTGATGGCACTTTAAATTATAACTTACAAAGGAAAAGAAACAGTTTCTTAGATAGTCACTTTCCCACCACCGTCAAGTAAGTTCCCTGTACCTTATCAATAAATATTTTCTTTGTAATTGTTCTGATAAGCTTCCTTGAATGGTATATCTATATATATGAGATGACGCATTTTAACTCATTACACTATTTACATTGTTCGGTCTGTTGTCTTCACTTTTATTGTAATATTTACGGCGTTTCGGCCGATGTATGCTCCGACATTCTTCAGGTGTTATACGTTAGAATTTCGAACGAACCTTTTATGTCGTCCACGGGGATAGATTTTTCTAGTTATACAGAAAAGGCATGGCATGCTGAACTAGAACAATCTACACCTCTGTAGACTAAATAAATTTTTTAGCTCAAAATTTCTATATTATTTGAAGAGCGTACAGCGGCTAAAATGTCGTGAACATGATAATAAAGATGAAGACAACAGTCCTAACAATGTAAATAGCGAAAATAATTAAGTTCTATACTTTCTCTCGCATTTCCTACTTGTGAAACTCTCTTTTGTCTTCTAGTTTTCCAGTCAACGTATTTGAATAATTCCATCCCAAGTAAGGCACTAAAGCCATTAAGACGCAATGGGGGGGTTACTGAATGCTAGGGAATATGAGAAAGAAATCATATTTTCTTTTTGTCATATTCTTTATCATTCAGTAACGTATTGTTTTAGTTGTTTTATTGCTTTGCTTGGAGTGAAATTATAAAAAACATTTAAAATCAAGCAGAAAGAAGAGGGTTTCACAAACGATAAGTGCGAAAGAAGAAACTCTTAGCAAAGAACTTACGGTTAGAATATTCCTCGACTACATTTCTACATATATTGTGTTAATATCTATCAAACTTTTAGATTTTACTAATTGTAGATATATGTTAACCCTAAGCATGATGATGAGGATCAGTTCTATTATCGGTTGTGGTCGTAATATCGCTGCGCTACTGAGCACCTGAACCATTCCTTTCATACATCGGATATTATGAATAGCAGCTGGGAATGATAAATGAATTTGAATTTTATGTTACATTGACTTACACACAGATACACTTCGGAAAGATACGAACCCATAAGTAATAAGAATTGTATTTCAAATATATGAAAAGAGAAGTTCTTAATGCACTGGCCAAAAACAATTTACTTTTCTTAGAATCTAAATATCTTTTGGCTTTAAATAACCAGCAAAGTTTGATAAGCTGTTAAAAAAAATGCAATCAATCAATATTCTCTTCGTATTACTTTAACAAGCAAGCAATTATTTTCGGGGAGTTTCTACCCAAGCAACGGAAAACTTCAGAGCGGATGCTTCTCTGATCATTCCAATGCAATATTAAGAGGGATGAGTATTCATTCCAGCTAATCTTGGGATTTTGTTTCTCTAACATAATCTTATAGATGTTCAACAGTTTTTTATTTTTAAAATTTATACTTCATAAAAATGTAAGTGCACCCAACTATGCTCAGTATTTTTAACATTACCAATAATTTTACAGAAAGTCAACAAAAGAATGATATTTTCACATGTTGATTTTCCGGTGTGCTTTTCACGAACATATTGATTGTTTTCAGCAGTTATTTCAAGCCTATTTTTCCAATATCTTTTCCATCAGCTTGCGTAACATCATAGAAAAATGAATCGTTGACAAAGTGTTCAGGTTGAATCATAGCTCGGATATCTTAAAGACAAAATAAAAAATTGGTCTAAGTACAGCGATCGTAATGTTGTAACTGTAAAGGGATTGGGATTTTTTTTTTGTTTAAATTGAAGAATGTTATTTAAAGATTAACTAATTTTTATAAAATAATTTTTATTGAATAATTTTATGGAAAAATGTGAAGATAAGCAGTAGTGAGACATCAACACCCGAAAATACTATATGTAAAACCTTTCTGAATGAGTTGTCTGATTTGAAAGTACAGCCTTAATTCTGCGGTCCATCCTGGCATCAAGAGGCTCCACCAGAAAGATCAATGTGATCAAGATCCCATTCACAAAATAGCAATACAGTAGTCCCGATAATTATACGCGTACTGATTGGATATCCTGGTTAGGAGTCGTTCTATGATTAAGATTGCTGACTGTTAAATGAATACCGCCAATGCAGAAAACCTTTATCGCCAACACCATTAATGAAAAGAGCAATAACGTAGAAAAAAAGGAAATAAAAGCATACTGTTCGAAGACATGTCCTGGGCATGAAGGTAAACTGCATCTGGCAGTAAGGCTTCTGATTGGGGGGTTGTGAAAAGCATGGAACCACCTCTTAATTGCTGTTGGTCTTCGGTCCACCCTGACCCAGAGTGGTAGCACATGTTAGGGTCCTAGCTATAGGCAAATAGTTAAATCCCAAACGAGTTTACTTCTGTGCCTGGAATCATGCTTAGGCAAGTATTTCTGTTTTGACTTTAAGTCCAGTTTAAGTTTTGTTTAACGGCATATCAACACCTCTGTGGGTTATTTAATGCCAAAAAGGTGGGGGTTTTAAGGTATTTTTTATAAGTTCGGGTTTAGAGGGTTGATTTTAGTCAGATTTTAATGGATGATTTGTTTTTATTCTTTTTTTTTAAAAATTGAAAATGGCTTCTAGTTTTATATTCGAAAATGTTTTGCTGAGAATAATTTTTTTTCTTCAAAAATATATTGTCGGTAATATTTTTCTTCAAAAATGTATATTTTTCTATAAAAGTCTATTTTCATGCATATATTTCTATAAAAGTCTATTTTTTATACTTTCATAGTGTTTTGACTCGAGTTTGGGTGTTAGCTATTTGCCCATACATGGGATCCTAACAGGTGCTACTACTCCGGGTCAGAGTGGACCTGGGAACAAATAGTAATTAAGAGGTGGTTTCATATTATTCACAATCTCTCCAAGGCCATACTGCCGAATGCAGTTTACCGTGAAAAAAAAATTAAAAGCGAGTTTTTAGTTTTTCGATGCTATATCATTGTTCTTCGTCGATCAACTCCAAGTTATTTAACGCAATCTTGTTCAACATTGGCATTTGCAAGAAAAATATTTCCTGTTTCAGTTGATTCAACAATTGGTATAGTTTCAAATCAAATATGGAAATTATATTTTCAAAACAATATTTATTTATTTGGTGACTAACCACCATAGAGAAACATTCCTGCCAGCCCTCAGCCTGACTTATCCAAGTTGTTTGGAAAACAAGACGCTTCTCATCCTTTCTTTGTAACCGATCTGATGTGAAACGACTACATCAGATCCATAGTCGCATCTACTGCATGGAAGGTTGGGTCTCTGTGTCGAACCAGAATGTTTTTCTTGTCAGAATCCATCTTGCAAATGTGTAAATTCATCAAGAGGTTCTCGACGAAATCGAAAGGATCTAGAATATAATTCTGATATGGTTTCTCGACTTCAGTCACTTTCTCACCGACGAGACGTGCCTTCCTTTTCTACAAATAATTTCATGGTTGTTTTCACGAGCTTTTTTTTTTCTTGTGCGCCGATCACGTGAATTTAAGAGTGTCACTAGCTTGGCATCTAAGTCCCACTCTTTTACGCCTGTAGAACCGCCTTCTGTTTCTTGCTTACCTGATAACTACATTCTCCCAAAATTTAAATGCAATGTCAATTGTCATCTTATATCTTCATAAATCCCGTTCATCTTTTATCCTTTATTCAATACCTCATATATTTTCTCTCACTGTAATTCCCAGCACACTGGTGGCGGTCTCGCCTTGCTCGGTGTTAAGTAATTAAAAAAAATATACCAGTATCGTAATGAGCGTTGAATTACCATACTGATGTGATAGGTCATCGTGATTTAATATATTTCTAAAGTTTGAGAAATTAATTCCTAAAGTATAAGTTCCTGGTTACGACCTATAATGATTTGTGTTTACGACTCAAATTTTGCTTCAACTTAGGCCGTTGCCTCGTAACTACATTTTCATGTGTATTATTTGTATATAATTACCTTGTATGTAAATCTCAGTAGTATTAAATAACTCAGTCGAGGTTGATATACCGTAAAACAAAACAAACCCAAACCCTTATATGTATCATATCAATGTATATCTTTTGTAATGTGCCGCACTATTTCAAAACGTAAACAATCATAGACCTCCACATTTACCTATCCCTTGTAGCTCTTAATAAGTTTTGTCGCGTCATGTTTCTCCAACACTGTTGTACTATCCATTTGCTTAAGCCTATCAAGTATGTCACGCGCTGTTTTCTCCTGTCTGTCTTTTTTATTTGCCCTGTGAGTATCAGATTTTCTAAACCGTACTTCCAATTTTGTGTTCCAGAAATTTCAACTTCATGATGTTAAGTAGAAGTTTTTTCAAAGTTTCCACTATCTATAAAACCTCGTCGTTTCTCCCATGTTCAGCTCATAAAATCCTCATCATCATTCTGTAGAAACTCATTTCAGTTGCTTCGAGTCTCTTTTTCAACATTGAGGAGATTGCCTTGAATTCGCTGCCATACAGAAGGACAGGTATCATGTAATAAATCAGTACTATTTTCGTTCTTTCCAACGAAATTTTCCGGTCTCTCAATACACTGCTTAACTTTTGGAATACGTCTTTGGCCATCCCAATGCACCTTCGGATCTTTCCGTGCTCGATTAGAACACTTCCATGTGTTTTTTAGTCTTATTTATGTTAACATATTTAATGAAACATTTTTGTGTTAATTTCCACGTTATTACTTTACTATTGCGTTAGCCTAGGTGAATAACGAAGGTGCGTATTCACGGAAAATTCCGAGTACGTTCCGGAAAATCGCATTAATACGCATCGTAGAAACATAACTCTAGTCGTAAGTCTCTCTGTATTCTCTTTCGTTATCCAGTATTAGTAGAAGGAATCCGGACTTCATAATTAGCATTGTCTTTGATACAAAGATTTATAACCGATAACGTTCATTGTATTAGCAAGTATTTCCATAACTAAGCGAAGTTTATTATCTTGCTGGTTTGATCAGTGAGATTGTTGATGGATAATGCAATAGTACAATTGAAAATTTGCGAATTCGTTATCTGTAAGCAGGATTGCGAGGATTTTATCATTTTCCCCATCATTCCTGGACCAGCATCTGTTGAAATCGATACCAGCTTATTTATATCAATGCTGTTTTCGATTAAACCTTATTCCGATGCTGCATAGATATTTGCACCATGTGTTGTAATTCTTAGTGGCAGCAACGCTAAGAAGTCTTTCTTTATATTAGTTCTTCACTTCGTATTTAATTCGTAGGCTATCATTCGGGCTTTATTTGTGATATCATAAAATACTTGTGGTGCTAGGTTAAAACCAATAACTGTATTCAAAGCATGGTGTCTTCTTTTATGTGACCATTTAGAATTTCTGTGATAATGGGTCTCCACACATCCCTGCTTTTGTTGCACTAAGTTACTTTGCTATGTGATGTCTGCTTTTCAATATGGCAATGAATGCTGGACAAGCTCATCAGAAATGAAGAAGGAACTTGAAGCAACCGAAACGTGGTTCTACAGAAGGATGTTGAGAATACCATGGTCTGAAGATGTGAACAACGAAGAGGTAGTGGAGTGGATGGAAACGAAAAGAAAACTAATACTTAACATCTAGAAAAGACAGCTGAAGTTCCTGGGACGTGTCATGAAGAAGAAGCGCTTTGAGAGTCTTGAGAGTCTCTTTCAAGATAGACAGGGGAAAGGAACGCGTACGGGCTTGAGCAAGTGACTGGCAGAGTGGGGTTTTTGTGGGGTAACAGGAGAAAGCGTGCTAAAAAGCATTAGGAATAGGGACATGATAGGCTATCATCGACTACGCCCTGAAGAGACAAGTCACATAGAAAAAGTCCTTTTTAACTCTTTACCATATCTGTCCTTGGGAGAGACATTTCCCATTCACGTTGGTTTCGTTATATTTACATACTGGCAAAACCCTTGGTAAAGGTATGAATCCAACTTTTCTACAAATGCTATGGGTTAATTAATAGAACTTGTATCACTAAATCACTATTATCTAATAAAACGAATATTATATAATGAAATGTGTACAATGGAATGTATATAACGAAATATATATAATGAAATATTAATTATGAAGGGTAAATTACATATATATGATGAAATATATGTAAGGAATATTAAATAATGAAATGTGTACAATGTATATAACGAAATATATATAATGAAATGTTAATTATAAAGTGTAAATTAAGTGTATATAATGAAATATATGTAACGAATATTATATAATGAAATGTACATAAAGAAATGTACATGACAAACTGTATGTAATGGAATGTATATAAAGAAATGCATATAGCGAAGAGTATTTAATGAAATGAATATAAAAAAACATTAAGGACAAAAATTATATAATAAAATGTATATTTTAGAATATGTAAAATATTCGGAAATAAACATTAGAAGTTGAAACGATAAGAGTAACAGCTAAAAAGAATAATTTTTTTTTATTAAAAGCAGTCAAATTCGAATATGCGCTAAATTATATACAGAGTGAAAAAAAGTAACTCCCTATTTTATGAACAAACGGCCAGCCAGGAACTTGACTAAAACCATGTGACTTTTTTCTTTGGGATTGGTTAAAAAAGCAAATCTACTATCAGTCAGTCAGTTAAGTGCCATACATGATACACGCTTGGGCGATCATGTCTCTTTCGGGACATGACTGACTGGGCAGAATATTATCCCGCCGTAGAGTTACCATTGCTTTCTGCGGTAGACTGGTTGCCGATCAAGGCTATAGAACCCAATCTATTCTTTTATTTAATCCATAACTGGAGGAAAGAGACGGATTAATACCATTCCCAAGGGTATTTGCGCGTAAGTGAATGCAAGGAATTCAACTGAAATTCGAACTCGGTTCCCCGATTTCTCGTTCCGAGCCGATATCCACTGCGCCACAACGCACATCCTACTGAAATCTACTATACCAAGCCAAAATTTGGAAGAACATCAAGGGTGAATAATATAAGCTATGGCTTCCATACCGCAAGTGTACTTGGTCTAACCAGTTGACGTGATTCTTGGCCAGCTCGAGAAGCTTAGAACAAAATTTTGTGCCCTTATCGAATTTTAAATTAAACCTCATAATAAACGTTTTCTTCTCATATCCATTTCTTGTAAGAAATACAGTTAATAAATAAATTGTAAGTATTTTGAAATAAGGAATTACTTTTTAATTACCTTGTAGATAACTAAAAATGATTTTGATAAAAAAGTTAACGAAAATTTTTTCTCTCAGAAAATATGAAAATTGTAATAAAAATAATAAATTAAATATGAAAAATATAATTTTCCATGTTTATCGACAAATCTCTAACAGGAAATTTATTCTATTGAGAATAGTTAGAACAACACGGCAAAGAAAATGTTCATATTTCTGTAAACGAATATTAAAAAGAAGAGAAAAGGCAAAAAATAAAAAAATAAAACAATATATCTATAATCCCATATTTAAAAAAATATACAAGAAAAAATATAAATTGTAAAAATGAAATGGAAAGATAATATCATTTTTCACCTGCAAGAGATCGGTTATAGAAAATGCGAACCGGCAAGACAATTAACTTTAATCAGCGACAATATTTTTGCCCTTCCGGCCGTCACCGGAATTGACGGATGTTATTTTCAGTTGGCCTAGGTCGCAAGCCGTACAAAATGGTATTGCGTGCTGCATATGGCCCTAGAGGAATGTGTTGGACCGTATTTGTTCACGTTGTCAGGGTAAAATACTCTTGGAATACAAATATTAAATATTAACCACTATAGAGAAACTTTCATACCTACCATCAGAATGAATAACGCTAGTCTCCTAGAATGCAACACACTGTTTCTCCTTGGCTTCACTCCCTCAACCGGTTTGAAGAGAAACGACATCTATTGCTAGGAAGATGGGGTCAGTGTTGGTCCAGAAAATTCTTTTCGTCAGAATTCATTTTGCACATATATAAATCTACCATTCGTCCTTGCATTGAATACTTTTATCATATCTGGTGGGTCTTCCTTCTATTCACCTCGAGGTTCTCGATAAAATCTAAAGGAGGATCTACAATATGATCGATACTAACCTGGCAGCCTGTCTCCAGTCACTTTCTCATCGACGTGATGTAGCTAACCTGTGCCTTTTCTTCAAATATTTTCATAGCAACTGCTCTGACGAGTTTGTTTCCCTGATTCCCCGAACACATGAATTTACATTTACGTGTGCTATTAGTTTAGTATCAAGGTTCCAACATTTTCTGTTGAAATAGCTAAATGTAAACTCCTCTTCTACTCAACAGTCTCTTTTCTCGCACTTACCGTCTGTGGAACTTCCATCCTTTTACTTGTTTCCATAAATGCAATATCATTTGCTATCTTTTTCTCCTTTCTCCATCTCCTATCATATCTTCGACATCCTCTGTATGTCTTTCTCACTGTAACCCCCTGCATGAGGTGAAATGATTATAAAAAAATCAATTTATATGAAACTAGATCCGCATAGAACTATATAAACAAAAATGTACGTACATCAACATTTTGGTACTTTAATAGATATGAGTTGTGCTCTTATAGATATTGGCTCAGAATGAGAAATCAGAGGGCCGAGATCGAATCCCAGCTGCACTCTTTTACGCATTCACTTACCATCAGAAAATATATTAATCCATATCTTCTCCCTCCAGTTATGGGTTGAATAGCCGAACAGATTGGGTTCTGTAGTCTTGATTGACAACCGGTTTATCCCAGAAAGCAAATGACAATCCACTGGGAGAAAAACTTCTGCCAGTTAGTCATATCTCTATCGAGACATAATTGCACAAACAGGCATTATATAGGGCAATGAACTGATTGAATAATGATGAAAGCATTTACTTTATTTTTGTTTTTTATTTGCAAAATAATAACCTTACTCTTGGCTACAGCTTTGTTTGCAGCATACACTTTAAGATCCTTCACAAAAATTGGGTCTGTTTCTGAGTGGATATTCGAACGCCCAAATAAAAAATTAACCAATGTTTGTTTATCTATAGACTCAAGCTTAAGCGAAACAAACATTTTATCTATATACTGATGTATATTTACTGGTCTGCCAGGTAGAGATCATCATCTCCCAGTTGCGTCTCTGTCGTCAAGCAGAGTACTGTTCCGCTGTGCCTCTGTCCGACGACAGATATGCTTCTGAGAAAAATAAACACAGAGGGATGTCCGGTCCCAGGTAGCAGATGCCTAAAACTGCACGATCTCATTGCCCTAGAGGGGTGGATCGGTGTGTGTCACCGAGGCCAGTGCAGTCGATGGCTGCAAAAACTGAAAAATACTTGGCCCTAGACCAAAGGTAAGCGCTTGGGTTCCCCACAATAAACTTGACCTTGTGTCATATCGCGTCTTAGTAGAAAGACGATGTAAATACATGTATTGAGGTATTTCGGGATCAAACAATTTAACAAGGAAAAATAACCAAAATCTATCAATCCAAACTAAGCCACTCTTTGCATTAATTACGTTACTTACACTATTTACAATCTTCGAAGTATTGTCCTCATCTTTGTTGCGATATTCACGAGGTTTCAACCGTTGTACGCTCTGATCTCATCCAGGTGTTTGAAAATTTGCACTGAAATCTGAAATTGATTCAAAAGAGTAGATTGTTCCAGTTCAATGTGTCATACCATTTCCAGATGTCTGAATATCAGTTATCTTCCTTTAACTCAACTCAATTTGTTTTCACCTCTGCTGTAGCCAGGTATTGAACACATCTTTTCAGTGTCAAGTCACTGGATTAAACCAACGGTTTTATCCACTGGGTCATGTGTTCTAACGGAAGATAACTGATACTGAGACATCTAGATAGTGTAGTATTCGTGGAAATAGAACACTCCAACCAGGTAAATGTAATAAAGGGTTCAGTTTGAAATTCAAATTAGCTGAAGAAGGCTGGAGAGTAGAACCGTCGGAAATACGTAAATATAGGAATAAAGTTGAGGAGAACAGTTTGAACAATGAAAATATTGTAAATACTTGCAATATATCATCTATAAAATATAGAAATATAGTAGATAGGATCTCCTGTCGTTCTTTTTACACTATATCCTGGTGTAATTAAAAAAAATATAGTTTTTTTCCTGGTTTTCAAATTTACGATTGGGATTCCGGATCCTTCCAATGTTTACTTCAACTTTTAACATCTCTGTTTGAACACTGATATTTTATTTAATAAATATATTTTTCAGAAGTAGGTAGGTTCGCCAATCGTCCGGTTCACACTTCTTCTTGGTTTTTTGAAACAGAGGTTTATCTCTTGCTTTTCATATTTAAGATTAACGTTCCGTTTCCTTCAAATGTTATTTCACTCTATTTCACTCCCAGTAAATCTATTTACGTCTTAGTTGCATTATCGCCTTCTCTGGAGTGAATTAATTAAAAAAGAAAGAAGTGAACTTTATAAAGTGGTAAAAAAATATAAGAGTAGAAAAATATAACAGATTAAATTCTTCTACCAACCGCATGCCAATCTATTGATCCACTCCCGCTTGTATTTTTATAGAGAAAGCAGGAGTAAGTCGATAGGTTTATTTGTTTTAATAAAGAGCTTAATAATGTCATTAAATATGTATAAAATCAGTGTCAATTTTATATTTAAATTAGTGAATAAAGGAACGCTTCATTGATATATAAAATATATTATATAATGTCTCTAAAGAGAAGATTTATGACATAATCATATAATTTGTAAGCACTGATAGACCCCTGGGGCATATTTTACCGTTAAATATTGTTATATTATGAAGACACGTAATCTTAAAGATAGCAACACCCAGATTTTCAGTATCAAGTGTTAAGACAATTTAAAGTCTTTTCCAATTTTAAGTATTTCCAACATTAACTGTTAAGACAATTTAATGTTTTTTCCACCACGAATTGTTAAGACAATTTATAGTATTTCCACCATAAATTTGTTAACACAATTTAAAGCCTTTTCCACCATTAATTATTAACATAATTTAAAATCATTTCCACCATTAATTGTTAAGACAATTTAAAGTATTTTCCGCCATCAATTGTTAAGACAGTTTAAAGATTTTTTCCACCTACCATTGTTAAAACAAAATCTAAAATCATTTACTCATATTCAAGTATAAAAAGAAATAGAATCATCTTTGATTATTTTATGCCTTTCAGACATAGCAGTCTTTGCAAGTCAAAATTTGACTTTATGCATAGTTCCCTTGACGGAGGATAGGCGAACATATTGAGGAAAATAAAAAAAAATTATGATAAACAATTTTTTAGATTTCAAACGCAGGTGTTTGTAGTCTGATTAAAAATTAGAAGTAACCGGAAATTTTAAACATAAACAGAAAACAATAGATAAACCCCAACTATTTCTCAACAGTCGGAAAAGTCGGAACAGGGCAATTTTTTCCATCAAAAAGTTTTACAGCGATCTAAAAGGGTAATAATCAGTTGTCTACAGTGAGGTGTGTATGGAGGATCGGGTAGATGAGAACAAATGAGTTCCAATTCTTTTTCCTGAGTTAACCTTAAAATATCTTGTTTTGTCATAGATGAGAACATGTACATTACATCCACTGCTTACACTGCCACTAACGTGTAAATCTAAGTTATATTAATGGATCCTTAATATATACTTAATTGCTACGTATAATTCAGAGTTACAATAATGCATTCGTGAATACAGTTGGTTTCAAAAAACAGAAATTACTTATAACTCAACCTAATAACAAAATTATGTCAGAATTAAGATATTTTTGTGACAGTTTTCTTCATTTTGCTTCCTCGATATAATGCAAGACAACGCATTATAGAACCCTTAGAAAAAAGATTGAACCCTGTCAATTTTGACATCAAATATAACAGGGTTTTGACGTTTGTTGCCTAGGAATATAAGATAGGAATAGGGTTTGGCCGACAGCATTTTAATTCACACCCGTTTTCCATCAGTTATCGATTTGTTGCTTTCAGTGACAGAAGAGTTTGTCAAGATAGACGTAACTTATCACGAGTAGAAGAGAATCCGCGTGTTACTATTATAAAGAAGTACTAGAGGACAATCGATATATATATATATATATATATATATATATATCGATTGTCCTCTAGTACTATAATATATATATATATATATATATATATATATATATATAATATATATATATATATATATCGATTGTCCTCTAGTACTATAGTATATATATATATATATATATATATATATATATATAATCATCTGCCGACACATCTGCTTCGCTGTATCACAGCTCATCAGTAAGGTTAGTCATCCGATTGCTTTTTACCCAGGATTGAAACCCGACCGAGTTGACTATCCTACCTCTGAGCTATGGGCGCTCAGTAGAAGGGGGCAGACTATTAGCGTGTGATGTATCATTTATACATACGCCAATAGCTAAGAGTTTTCTAATTCATTACTGAATGAACGATGCGTAGATGCCACAGTAGCTACTGTTTTTTCAAAGTCTACCATTCTTCCAGAGTGCTCAATCAGGGTGTGCGAGCCTAAATAGTCATCCGCAGACAGATCTGTTTCGCTGTATCACTGCTCATAATGTATATATATATATATCGCCCTCGGTTAAACGGAGTTTACGCTTGATGGCAGAATTTTGACTTCTGAAATAAGTAAATTATATGAAGATGTTCTCTTAGCACTATACATTCTTCATAAATTCTATTTTGCCAGAAGTTATTTCTGAAATTTCTTAAAAGTTTTCTAAGCATATGAAGTTTTGTAAATGTTCATGGATATAAGTGAAGCGTATTTTGAAGAATGTTAAAATAAATTTGTATTTTTATATATTTAGAGAATTTATATACGGACTATTGTCCTAAACGTTTTCTTGTTGCCATTGTAAAACGATGAGATTTTGACGTCAATCTAATACTGAGCTTAAATTCATAAAAACTGAACCTAAAAAACTAAAAAAAAAATTATTTTCTTATATTTAATCTATTTTGTTAAATTTATCTTTTCCAACTTTAGAATTTTTCTTTGCTAGTCTTGAAACATTGAAAGATTGAAAGATGAAAACCTGTATTTTTCCAAACATATAACTTATATTTTCAAATTGTAAAAGTTGAACTTAATTCTGATAAGTTAAATTAAACACACGCATACATTTTTCTGTCTTACCCTCTCCATATGAACTCTTTGTTTTAAGCATTCAAATGTAAATCATTTTCACAACATAAAGTCAATATCGCTTGTTGTCGAAGTCAGTCAGTTAAGTGCCATACGTGATACACGCTTCGGGGGATCGTGTTTCGAAAGAGAGATGACTGACTAGGCAGAAGATTATCCCGCAGTAGGTTGCTATTTTTTTCTATAGTAGGCTTATTGCCAGTCAAGCTTATAGAACCCAATCTGTCCTATTATTTAACCCATAACTGGACGGAAAAAGCGGATTAATACCTCTCCCAAGGGTATTTGTGCGTAAGTGAATGCAAGGAATTTAACTGGAACTGGAACTCGGCTCCCCGATTTGTCGTTCTAGTCGATATCCACTGCACGACAAAAACATCGAAATTTTCGCGTCGCAATATAAATTAAATTAAATAAAAAAACAAATTTCATTATAATTATATGACGTTGTAAGATATATGTTTTATTGAGCACTTTTTTACAAAAGTAATTGCTGGAGAATTAAGAAGTCTAAAACTGTTAGTCCTCTTCACCTGAATATATATATATATATATATATATATATATATATACATACATACACACACACACACAGAGGGAGAAAGAGAAAGACAGAGAGGTAGAGAGATGGTTAGATGAATAGAGAGAGTGACATGTGTTGTTTTTTTCGTGTTCAGATTTCTTGTCGTCTTTTCATGACAACATTATCAAGCTAATCAGATCATACGAACGGATCATACACAAAATAAATAGACAGAACTTTTCTATATTATTCAATGACACGTGTATTAATGAAAAAATACTGCCAAAATACACACGATATATATATATATATATATATATATATATATATATATATATATAAGTATGTGTGTGTGACTTGTAAAAAGTCATGTTTCATATTTTATGGAATGTACTTTCTTGCAAGACAAATGAAAAAATCCACTCGACAGAGAAAAAGAACCAAAGACAAACATACAGAATAAAAAAAAAAAGAATAAGACGGTTAGAAATAGAGGGATTTATGTAATGAGAAAAATATTAGAATACGATACTTATTTAGTATTTAAGTTAGTCAGTTAAATAACCTATACGTGATAAACGCTTCAGTGTTCATGTCTCTTTTAAGACATGTCTACTGGGCAAAATAATCTTCCGCTGTAGGCTGCCATTATTTTTTGCGGTAGACTGGTTGCCAACCAAGGCTATATAACCTAATCTGTCTTGCTATTTAGCCTATAGCTGGAGGGAGAAGAGAGTATTTACGTGTAAGTTACTCCAACGAATTCAACTGGAATTTGAACTCGGCTCTCCCTTTTTCTCGTTCCGAGTCGATATTCACTATATCACAACGCATATCTGTATTATTTAAATACTATAGTAAAAACGTCTTTTATGAGGTTCACTGAAATCTGATCATTTAGGTATTCCTATCTTAATATATTCTGTTCAGAATGTGCTTTTTGCGTTTTTTCTTGTTTATGTCCTTTTCAAGTTTTAATAATATTCTGATATTAAAAAAAAAAACTAAATAATATAAACGCGTTATTACCGACAGGGATATGTTGCAACGAAAAGCTAGAAGTATTCAAAAGGTTTATATCTATACAAACCTAATACTTTTGCTACAATTTGCTCCATCCTGTAGTATACAAACGATGAATTTCTCTTTTTGACAAGAAAGATTTATCACTCTTACTGACAACGTTACGCAGCTCATTTCATATGACTATGAATTATTACAATATGATATCTAATAGAAATTGATATTCTATAAATTAGAAATATCTGAATAGAGTTATTTGTGAATTCCGAATTCTGAGGTTTAAATAATATTGGTACCCCTACTCATTTTCGATACCTAAGTTTTAATTTTGAATTTTTTAAAATAAAAATAAAAATTCTTAGAGATTTCCTTTTAGCTTCAATTGAAAGCTAAACAATTAATTTTACTATTACCAGTAAGAAAAATACTCTAGAGTATTTAAAACAAAAGTTATTTTTATTACAATTTAAAATCTTTAGATTTTGGAAAATATTTCAATTTTTCGGCTATTTTTGAGATTTTTGTAAACAAAAGTCAATTTTCGGTTTTAAAAATCTTGCAAAAACTAACAAATGAACAAACTTAAAGTTAAATTAATTTGATTTACACAAGTATTACTTGCTTATAATGTGCAATTTAGAATAAAAATATTTCTTAATAAAACTATTTCTTAATCATAGAGATTTGATCTTTCTGACTGATGAAATAAGTGATTACAGTTAGGTGTAGTGACAAGCTAAGAATTGTTGAAAAGATTTGGCAAATTTATGAAACGTAAGCAAACGTTTCGTAAAGGCAACAATCCTTGAAACAATCATTTTGATAATATGATATTTAGGACATCTCATAAGTTAAAAAATCTACAATTTAACATAAAAAATTAAAATTATTTTTAAAATCATAATGAAAGATGATCTGTATTAAACGCTTCCATTTCCGATTAGTAAATATAGTCTCTAGTTAATAAACTAATAATCCAAGTGAAGTAATCCAAGTGAATAATCCAAGTGAAGCGCCAAGTGAAAGTAAGAAATTACTTAGATGTTTGAAACTTTCTAAGTCATCAAAATTAGCAAAGAAAAATTAAAACAATTCTGATAATAATTCATTATTCATCCAGTTTTTTCTTTAAAATATGATATCTTTAATATATATTATTTATAAAACCAATTAAAAGTTTCTCAAAATTATAAATGGCGTAGTTCTAATGCATTTTTTATTTTACTATTCAGAGCAGATTTTCGGAAAAGTGGCTACTTTAAAAAAACGATTTAATTATTGGTGATTAGTATTGAATTTCTAAAAATTCATAAATTCATTAGAAGAGTGATATATATATATATATATATATATATATATATATATATATATATATAACAAGGTTTTCTAAAATAATAATTGCGTAAATAATTCATTTATGAATAATCCTGAAGATATCATTACAATCAGAAATTAATTTAATCTTTGAAAGAATTTCACAATTAATTTGTTTCTCAACACAAAAAACTGAGTTGCTCAATTTCAAGTTCGCCATAGTAGTAACCTCTAGCAAACATTGGGTGAATCACTGACGAAAAAAAACATTAACCAAAATGTCGAACATGTTAGAAGGGATTAAAAAAGTTTTTTCCAAAAGTAATTTTGTCAGAGAGGTATTGCTGCCTACCAAATAAATAAATGATACACGCACACGCACGCACACACGCGCACACGCACACGCGCATATGCACATGCACATGCAAACCTATATATTTTAACATGATCATATAGGTATAATGGGAATTATTATTTTCATTTTTAACATCAAGAATCACATTCACAGTGCTGTTTAAGTATGGTCGTCCGTTGTCTTTTACCAAAACGTCGAATTCTTCTTCTTCGTCTTCTATGTGCCCTGTCCCTTCAGGATGTAGGCGATCATGGATCTCCACGTCTCCCTATCCCTTGTGGCTCTTAGTATGTTTGCTCCTGTTGCTCCTGGCAACCCCCGTTCCGTCATCCACCTGATCAGACTCTGCAGATATGTTATCCGCTGCCTTCCTCTGTCTCTCCTTCCTTCTATCTGACCAGTCAGTATCAGGTTCTCCAGGCTCTCCTTCCTCATTGCATGTCCCAGGAACTTCAGTTGTCTCTTCCTGATGCTCAGCATCAATTTCCTTTTTGTTGCCATTCTTTCTAACACTTCGTCGTTGCTTGTATGCTCAGTCCACGATATCCGTAGCATCCTTCTGTAGAACCACATTTCGGCCGCTTCCAGTTTTTTCCTCATTTTCGATGATATTGTCCAGCATTCACAGCCGTACTGAAGAACTGACATCACGTAGCAGTCTAGCACTCTTTTCTTCGTTTCTATTGAGATCTTCCTGTGTGTTAGTATTTTGCTCATCTTCTGGAACGCGTCCTTTGCCATGCCAATTCGCCTTCGGATCTCCGTGTCGCACTTTCCATCTCCTGTTAGAACACTTCCTAGGTACTTAAATTCTTGGACTTGTTTGATTCTGTTATCCCCCACCTGTATTTGGCATTTTGGGTTGTATCTTTTGCTGATGACCATGCACTCAGTTTTCTTAAAGTTTATTTGTAGTCCCTTCTTGTCACTCTCCACTGCTACTTTCTGTATGAGATCTTGCAGTTTCCTTTCCGTGTCCGCAATCAGTACTGTATCGTCCGCGTATCTTATGTTGTTCAGGTTGTGGCCTCCAATAATAAATCCTGGTGTGTCATCTAGGGTCCTCAAAATATTCTCGCTGTATAGGTTGAACAAATCCGGTGAAAAGACACATCCTTGTCTTACGCCTTTTTCTATCTTTGTGTATCTACTGAGGTCGTTACCTGTCCGTATGCAGGCCGTTTGCTGCCAGTAGAGATTCTTGATTATTCTTATATCTTTGCCGAAAATGTCGAGGTTGCCTATCATTTCCATCAATTCTTTGTGTCGTATTTTGTCGAATGCTTTCGCGTAATCAATGAAGCATAGGTGCAAGTCTTTCTTCATTTGTAATGCCATTTCAGAGAGCATCCTAATCATGAATATGGCGTTCCTTGTTCCAGTGTCTTTGACGAACCCGCACTGTTCCTGCCCTATCTCTGGCCTGATTCTGCTTCTCGCTCTATTCATCAGGATTCTGACAATCAGTTTTGTAATGTGACTCATTAAGCTGATAGTTCTGTGTAGTTCACACTCGTTTGCACCTGGTTTCTTCGGCAGTGCTATAAATATCGACTTGCATAGGTCGTCTGGTATTATTCCGCTGCTACCAAATAAATAAATGATACACGCACACGCACGCACACACGCGCACACGCACACGCGCATATGCACATGCACATGCAAACCTATATATTTTAACATTATCATATAGGTATATAATGGGCATTATTATTTTCATTTTTAACATCAAGAATCACATTCACAGTGCTGTTTAAATAGGGTCGTCCGTTGTCTTTTACCAAAACGTCGAATTCAGACATCCTAAAATTCATATTCTACGATCTTGATAATCAGAATTAACCTATTATCAGATCAGAAAGTGCAGAAAATACATATTGTCAGCCAAGAGAAAATAAGTTATTTTTTTCTGCCAGGTCTGGATCAGTAGTATTTATGTAACCAACATCCAAATTTGATTTCATAAATGCAGAACTTGAATAATTTCATTAAAAATGTTGACCGGAATCTACCACTGTATAGATTTAAGGATTTGTAGCAATTCATGAGTTGACTTGATGCTTATAATTAGTAGAGAGTTATGGAGTAATAATATAATTGTGACATTTGGACAATTGATATACAGATACTGGAATCACGTTCTGTATTTTTGAAAACCAGAATTTTCTTATTGCTTACATAAATGTTACAAGCCCATACCTGAGACTTGGCAGCAAACTTACTTATTTTCTCTTGGATGACAGTATAGATTTTCTGCTTTTACGGATCACTGACGATGGATTTATTCTGATTCACATGCGCCTGAATCATCATTTTCAGGATGTTAATGTATAACAGATTTTGGTGAAAGACAACAGAGAAACATCCTTAAACAACACAGAGAATATAACTGTTGAGGTTAAAGATTATTATTATTAATAATAATAATAATAATAATATATATATATGATAAATCGGAAGTTTAGGCCTATTTCAGGCGAACCATCATCAGCTTCCGTCTTTATTATACAATGGATTTTACACGAATGAGATTCAAAAAGACCTAAAAAAACTAACAAAAATAATGGTCGCTCCCTTAAAAAAGAAAATTTAAGAAAAAAATACATCAGTTCGGCGAACACACACACAATATATACATAAGCATATATACATACGCAACATATAATCAGAGGACACACGTAATGGCGGATGTCAACAAAAGTTCGAAGATACATTCAATCTGACAGTTGGATTGCGGACCCGTAGATTTGAAACATAAAGAAAGTGGGTTATGTGAGAGAGAGAGAGAGAGTTAATAGAAAGAGTCAGTCAGTTAAGTGCCATACGTGATACACGCTTGGGCGAACATGTCTCGAAAGAGACATGACTGACTGGGCAGAAGATTATCCCGCAGTAGGTTGCCATTGCTTTCAGCGGTAGGCTGGTTGCCGACCTAGGTTAGAGAACCCAATCTGTCCTGTTATTTAACCTGTAACTGGAAGGAAGAGACGGATTAATACCTTTCCAAATGGTATTTGCACGTAAGTGAAGGCAATGAATTCAGCTGGAATTCGAACTCAGCACCCCGATTTCTCGTTCCGAGCCGATATCCACTGCACCACGACGCACATCACCAAAAAGAAAGAGTAAGTATCTTAAAGCGTAAACGAAAAAGGAAGAAGAAGAAAGAAGAGAGGAATAAATTTAAAATAGAAAGAAAAGATGACAGAAGAAAATGAGAAAATAAAAATAAATAATATAAATTAACGGTGATAGAAATTGGAGTCTAAAAAAATTAAAAATATATTTAAGAGATAATAGTAAATTAATCTGTTGTGATCACAAAATACTCACACCACTATATAAACAAAATTATACTAATTATGCAATCAACAAAACAAATATAATACAATATAAAATTAAAAAGTTTAAAAAATTAACATTTTTTAATTTAAACGTAAGCCTAATTATTCTATGTAAATTTCGTTGTTTAAACTTCATTATTAAGTTTAAAAATAAATTTACATATTACTAGTAAAAGGATAAGAAATTGGAATTTTTAAAAAACTAAGAAAATTAAACAATTAAGATATAATAGTTAATCAATTCTTTTTAATCATAATTACCACCACACCACTATATAATCAAAATTATACTAATTATTGGGTTAACAATACAATAAAAATAATAATACCATAATGTAGGTAATTTTCAACAGTACAGTTATAATAACGTATAACTTTAGTACAGTAAAAAACAGATATATGTACACATACAACTCACACACACACACACGTAAATGCGTGCACACATACCCGCATACACATATATATGTATACCCATATATGTACACGTACACAGATACATATATACATATACACACATACGAACACACACACACACACACACACATATATATATATATATATATATATATATATATATATACTCAAACACCAGCAAAAGCAATTATGTAAGCAATATCATAGACATATAAAAACCCGTATAAAAAAAAAATATCTGCTGAATCTGAGGAGGGAACTAATTTTTAAATGTCGACACAGTAGCCGGTTTAAACTATGTTAAGCTTTTAGCCCCTTATTCATTCCTCTGAAGACTTTACACACATCACTCTATTCTACGGAATATATATTGTTTAATTGTAAACCATTGTTGTATATGTCGAGGTTTTTTTTTTTTGGTTTTTTTTTATATACGGGTTTTTATATTATTTTTTTGTTATGTCTGGATCTTTTTCATATTTTGATTTCAATTTCCAGACGGGTTTAGCCAATTTTAAGATGCCACCAAATTTTGACGATATTTTTTTCATTGATGAATGACGAACGGTAAACTGAACCAAAAGTGACTTGCTTTTTACTAATAAAATGACGAACTTTTTCTCCGTTAATAAAATGACGAACAGCAACACTTGATATATAAATAAATATATACAACATATCTTTATCGCTTCTTCTTTGGTGACATTGGCTGTGGAGTAGGAGGTGGTCAAGTCCGAGGATCATCACTCACGATTCGAGGCAGCCAGTCGGGCTGTCCGATTTCCCTGTCTGTCTCTCTCTCCGTGTTATTAACTGCCCAACTGGCCATTGAACTCCCGACTGCTGCTATCTGATTTCCCTTATATAACCAACCTCCCTAACACCTAGTGCGTTTTTCTTATTTTTCAGGCGCTGATTACTTTGAGCCTTATCGTTTAAATAAAATTCAGCGTTCCACTTGCATTCTACAATCACTGACGTCAAAAACAACCTTTTTTTTTAATTTTGCAATAAAAATGCGAATACACTTCTGGGCAAAATTTCAAACCGACCAAGATAACATGTAACACAGTGAAGTTTTGACTGAAGACATCCTGTCTGAATCAATAATATTGATTTTTCGTTGTATTTCATTAAGGATTTCTAAAAGTACAACCGAAGACCAACTCGATATACTTGCAATATTCAATGCATGGACCAATAGTAGACTTATAAACGTGTAAGATTCTGGCGACATTGTGTCTAGCACGACACAATGAACAGGCTTTGTGAGTATCAGGCGTAGCAGTGGGTGCGTTATAGTTTTTCATATCAACAAATCATGTTCGACCGAGAAAGTGTAACGAGTCACCCTCATGGAGGTTAGCGTCAGCAATTATGATGGGAGGGATATTTTTTTGAACACTTGCCAATTTGACCTTATCGAACTGATCAAAATTATTATCGAGAGTGGAATAAATGGTTGTGTCATTGGCATATATTCCAGGTTGTGAACTGATTTGGAAATAAAACCCCAATTTAAATTTCTGATTACCATACAGCAACCACGTGGTATTATTAGTAGCACACTATTTTAAAAAATGGTTATTTTGAAAACCTATTCTTCTACGCTTCGTTTGAATAATGGCCCTCCACAACTTTCTGTTCTTTGTAGTTTCTAGTTTTATCTTTTTGCTATCTCTCCTAATCTCTCTTCTGCCAAGTTTTTTACACAAGCTACTTAAGTAAGTTTTTCTTTGCTTTACTTTGCCTCGATTGTCTTCAATATATACTTGCGTGTCGAATTCTCCAAGCCTTCTTTCCTCGTTATATGCCCAAGAATACCAATATTCTTGTAGAGTTGTATGCAGATTAGTAGACAGGTATAACTAGAGAATAACTGGAGAAGTGCGGAAAAACCCTGTTGTCACAAAGGACACAACAAACAGTGCTACGACTACTATAGCAGACAATGAAATGCAAAACATAACAATTCTTTCTTTGATTGCAAGAATAAGTGTTATTTTTGATTTGATAAACAAAAATATAATAGCAGGTGTTAAATTGTCCAAACTGAAGGCCACCGGTTACATAATTGTGTATTCATGCCCGTATCATTCTCACCATATCAATTTATATCATAAATAGACTTTGCTAGCAATATATATATATGTTTGTTCCTGGATGGACATCTATAGCTGGGGACCACTTTTGAATCTATAATTCCTACCGAATGCCTATGAAGTCTGCTATACTTGGTTAGTTTTCGTTCGGATGTAGCATCACACCGAACCAAACTTTCTATAGGGACTGAGAGCATATAACTAACTTCTATATAATGGGTAATTAAGAGACTATGAGATTGATAAGTGAACGCGTTTTTAGATAAGTGAAGGTATTTTTGATAGTATCTGTGCGTGAGTGATAAGTTTTGATTAGCGTAGTTTATAGGTTTGCGTTTTTAAGCGTTTGTGGTGTATACAACTGACAATTTATTGTATATTTGTGGGTTGACATTGTTTTCCGTATCCATATGAGCATTGGAATCATCATCATTTTTTTCTCTCCTGGTGGCAGTGGGGAGATGGCTGCGAATCAAAGAAAGTTTGACGACGCCATTTGCGTGCATTTGATTTTCGTGGACAACGCTGCCCGACGAAGAAGCCCACTTAATTTCACTTAATTCATTTTACTAACTCGAATCTCCCATTTGTTTCTTCTTTTGTTGTGGCAAGGTATGGATTTCACAACACTTTCGGTTTTCAACCAACCCTTTTATTAACCGGGCCATGTGATCTTAGGGACAAATGGACGATTAATAAAAGCGTTGTGCGTTAATGGAAATTAACTGAAACCGAAATATCCAAAATATGCATGGTCCGTGAAATTAGAACTATGTGTACCCATGGACTAAATAAAGGGTTTATTTCGAAATTCTAACCGATATCATCTGGCGAAGGCCGAAGCGCACATCTACAGCAAGCTTCTAGACTTCATCATCAGGTAACTACGTGAAACCAAAGCAAGACCCACTTGCAATATCATAGGCAGCAAATCATTAAAACCATCAAAGCACTCTCCTTTCGAAAGCGACTATAGGGAGCGCATAGTGTTGAAGTTGTAAATAGTTTGAATTTAAATTTAAAACATATGCTACGAAAAATCTTGCTTATGTGCGTTTTAAATTTTTGATAGTCGATTCAAAACAATATAATTTATCTAACAATTCAAATAACATCCAAAAGAGGAGACACGGCAATTAATATATATATATATATATATATATATATATATATATATATATAATGATAATAATAATGATAATAATAATAATGATAATAATAATGATAATAATAACTACTTAGACTCTGTAAGAATGCACTCCGTAAATTTATGCCAATATAAACTCTCGAAAAAACCATTAACAAACAGAACCTAAATCCGTTACAATCCGGCGTACTAAGTCGTCGGATAAATTGGGAGAAAAAAAGAAACCAGCGGAACAAGAACAAAACATTCAAGATTCCGCAGTAAAGAAAAAAACCCAAACGGAACCAAACACAAGAAAAAGTGCACGATACAAAATTACAAAAATACAATAGTAGAGCAAAAACTCGTATATATATATATATATATATATATATATATATATATATATGGTTGGATGCATAAAAAAGGGGACGAATTACGTAGAAAAAATGATCACAGCACAAAATTACCTTCTTATTTATTTTTTTTATTTTGTTAGAATGTAATAAGATTAATAATAATAGAAAAATTGTCCTCCTTGAGGCCGAAAACTTCAAGAACGGATTAAAATAAATGAAGCAATTAACATAACTAGTAATAATAAGGTATAAAAATTAGCCAAATGTTCATTCACAGAATTTTTTTACAATTTTCTTTACATTGAAACCACCAAGTATTTTTCTTGTTAGCAACAATCTTTATTCATTTCTAAACCGCATTCGTACAAATTAGTCAATTCAGTTAAGTGCTTGCTAGTTTTAAATGCTTAAATTCAATAATCTTTATAATGCCGAGTTGGGATTGTACATAATTTGCTTGAAATCCGATGCATCCATACAAAGTTTGATTGATTAATTTGTGTTTTATGGCATATGGACTTTTTGCAGATTATTTAAAGCCATGGATTGTTTCCCGATTATAAAATAAATTGTGAAATAATAATGATTTTCTGATTCTTCTAGATAAGTTGCCATCCAAAGTAATAGGACCCGATCAGGCCTTCTTTTTATCTATAGGTGTAAGGATGGATACGTACTTTTGCACGTAATTGAACGCAATAAACCCGACTGATGTCTTCAATCCGAGCAGTTATCCATTGCCCCACCGTCCTTCCACTTCCGGCTCTTATAACGCATTCCATTTGGAGCTCTTGTAATTTTAAGGTAAAAAATTCCATGTAACTCATATTTGTTTAAAGAATTGTATATATGTGCGTTGGGGAGCAGTCAATATCGACTCGGAACAAGAAATCGGGGAGCCAAGTTTGAATTTCAGTTAAATTCCTTCCATTCACTTACGCGCAAATACCCCTGGTAAAAGCAATAATCCATCTCTTCCCTTCAGTTATGGGTTAAATAACATGACAGACTTGGTTATATAACCTTGGCTGGCAACCAGTCTACTTACTGCCCGGTCACTCATGTCTCGAAAGAGATATGATCGTCCAAGTGTGTATCACATATGGCAATTGATTAATATTTTATTTAAATTTGTCTCCTTATTTATTAGAAAGACATACAAATATTGAACTGATGTAGAGTTACGACTTCAAATACAAATTGCAGATCAGAGAGCGACAGTGACAATCTCTAGTACATATAATGAGGAAAGAAAGCTTGAAATATTAGATACTAACAGAAGATAATGAAAGTTAATACAGACAGATGGATAAAACTCGTAACATATTTACACTATTTACAACATTCGCCGGTTCTCATTTTTATTTTTATATTTCCGACGTTTCAGCCTTTGTACGCTCTAGCCTTCGTCAGGAGATATAAGTTAGAATTTCAAACTGAACTCTTTACTTAGTCCATGCGAATTAGTTCTAATTCCACAGATCATACTTATTTTAGATGTCTTAGTCTCAGTTATTTCCTTTTAACAGAAAACACATTTATCAACCGGTTGATAAAAGTGTTAGTTGAAGACCCAAAGTGTTGAGAGCTCAATACCTTTTCACAGCAGAAGAAACAAAAACTTGAAGAGTTGATTTACCAAAGCGAATTAATCGAAATTGAGTGTGGGCTTCTCCGTCACGCAGAGTTGTCCACCAAAATCAAATTCACACGAATGGCATCGTCAAACTTACTTTGATTCACAGCCATCTTCCCACAACTATCAGAAAAGAATAATGAAATAAGATCCCGATTTCAATGCTCATATGCGAGTGGATGCTGAAAACAAAAGCAGCTGAGAAATATACAATAAATAGTCAGTTGCAAACACCACAAACGCTTAAAAACGACGCTGACATATTACTAATCAACACTCTTCGCTCACGCACAACCTCTCTGAAAAATGCGTTCACTTATCAATCCCATAGTCTCTCACATACCCATTATATAGAAGTTAGCTATATATTATCATTGCCTGTTGAAAATTGGGATCGTTTTGACGTAACATCCGAACGAAAGCTAACCAAGTGTAGCAGACGTCGTATTCATTCGGTAGAAAATTTGGATTAATAAGTGGTCTCCAGCTGCATGAATTTTTTTTTTAATCATCTCACCCCGAGCAAGGCGGAAATGCCACTGATGTGCAGGGGGCTACATAACTGTAAAAAGATTAATTAGAAAAGAGTGAGGAGTACAAACTAGTAAGAAAGGAGCAATAAAAAGCTGAGAAAGCAGGTGGGAAGACAGATACATAGGTGGAGAGAAAGGGAAGGTTCGGGAGAGAGCTAGAGTCCAGTGATTAGTAGATGAGTATTGACTTTGCATTTAAATTTCTGGAGGTTGTAGCCGTCAGGAAAGCAAGAATACGGGAGCGAGTTTCACAGGCAGGAAGTGCGAGAGAAAAAGCTGCAGGAGTAGAATTGTCGTCTGCATTTGGCTAACCTGACTGTGAATGGGTGAGACCCAGTTGCCAGTCTGGTTGCACGAGTAAACACCTGTTGAGGAGGCACCAGTGTTCGTCCGAGCAGTTCGTCCGAGCAGAAGCCATGAAAGTATTTATAGAACAGACAAAGGGAGGTCACATTTCGACGGTGGGAAGTGGCTGCAGTACACTTTTAAGGTAGTGTGAACCGGTTTGAATTAAGAGTTTTCTTCTCCTAAACTGATTGACACACATAGTCTTTGCTGTTATTTTACTGGTAGCTGGAGGATAAGAGATGGAAAAGAATAATAAAAGAGGATGACAGCCCTGATCGTGTGCCGCCGACGATAGCGTCGAATTCGTTCTTATGGCGGGAATATTTTTCTTTTTTTATTGAGAGCTGTTTTTAGGAAATTTTCTACACAAGATTAAACTGGTAATGAAAAGCTAATTACAAACACTTAAGACGTGCTTACATCTATTATTTTGTTACACCGAACCACACTAGTTCAATGAAATTAAGGGGAACATCTGCGTAACCTACACCAGTATCCGCTAAGTTTTGTTTTGTAGTACTGGAAGTGTTTTAACTCTACATCAGTTCAATATTTTAGCAGACAATGAAATATGCGACGCAAAACCTGAATTAGTATAGCGAAAGGTGCCATCCAAAATTTTAATAAACACGATGATATATAAACACACAAGTTCAAATTTCTGGGAAATATTTTGACAGATGACAGAAAACATGAAAATAAAATTACAATTTTTCTTGGAATAGGCAAAGAAGCCCTCAAAAAGCTAATCAAAACATTAAGAAAATGATAACCTCCTATTGAAGAGGGATTTGTGATAACAGAGATGAGGTTCTACGGAATGATTCTGAGAATTCCAAGGATGAATCATGGGATCGAAGTAGAAGCTTTATAGAAATTAAAACAAAAACCTTACACTTAAAATTAGAAAGAATTGAAACGCTTTTGGCACGTAATGAAAGCTTGGTGAAATCGACACTCACAAGACACGCTGAAGAAAAGACACTCAGAGAAAAAGAACGAGTAACATACAAGAGAAGCTTGTGCTAATGAATGGCAGAAAAAAATGGAAGAGGTAGTAAAGATAGGATGTTTTAGAAAGACATGGCGACTCACACCCTAACTGACGCGCCAGATGGACAAAGTAATAGTCGAGTGATAGAAACTGATATTTCGTCATTTAGCACGCTGGCATAATTATCTCTGCTCTGCTTTAAAGCTTTTCATTCGCGTTTGCCTGTTTGTCTTTCTACCTTTCTGTGGTCAATATATATTAAGATCCACTAGATAGATTCGGATATAATTTCATGAATAATTGGCTTTCATGACTGGCACGAACTGATTAGATTTTGGTTTCTATCCGGTACTGAATAAAATTACTTAGTTATTTTCCAGTTTTTTAGTAATACATTTTAGTAATATTTATTGGTACGTTTCACATGCCAAATACAGAATTACTTAGATTGCTTTACGTCATTATATTTTCTGAACGAAATTATTATTATTTATAACATAACATTAATATGTTGTATAGTGGAGGAATGACAGTACACATATATAAGTAACTAATATGTTTATTCTGGGTAGATACAGTAGTAAACGTCCGTGTAGTGTAGCAACAGCAACTGAGATGAGTAGACAACGATTGTGCTAGCCGTCAGCTGCGGATGCCTCAATATTTATTGCATGAAAAATACAATTGTGGCACACGCCCGATTTGGGAGGGGACAAAAACTCAGGTTGGTCTTCACTACCTATCCTATAGTTAGCTAATACGACTCACAACTCACGACTCAAACATATTTATAATTTTCTCATCCTCCACAAGAACATGTCCATCATCATTCAATCCTTCATACACCAAAATACCTCAAATATATATATACCAGAGATCTAAAAAAAACACAGAAGTGTATAAAAATGTTATTGTAAATAATAGATACAAAAATATATTTTAAAATATATCATGAAATATATGTGGGGAGGGGCATGACATAAATTCCCAAAACAAAAAAATTTTAAACAAAAGATACAAACAGAAATCATGATGTTAGTTGGACCCAAGCAACCCACAAAACAAAGAGGCCGCTGTATTCTGCCCATAGGACAAAAATCAATATTATTCGTTTATATATTGTCAAAATAAATATTCATTATTCCAAAAAATAAAATAAAATTATAAAGAATGTTTTAATGAGTTCTAATTTTGTTGCTCAACATATTTAGAATATTTAAATGAAATGAGTCAAAATACAACTTCGGGGTATTAAAAAGTATAATTGAACTCTTTCACAATTTTTTTCAGACTAATTTTAATGTTCATTTTACATTTATGCTTTTTTTAATTTTCACTTTTGAGAGAGCTCAAGTTCATTGCAGTTATTTTCATTTTGATAATCATCTCTTGCTAATCGCTAAGATGATGTCGGTATAGCTTGGCAGAGGTTTGACTGCTCTTGTTTATTATAGAATTTTAAGCTTCAAGTGAAAAGGAAATTATTAGATACTAAATATTATGTTACTCCAGGTGTTTACACTAGGGGAATTTTTAATCAGCCACGCCGTGACATTTATAGCTTTCACTTCCATCATCACCATCTTCAAATTGTTTGAGCAAGAATACCGATGAAAATACGTTAGCCATTCGGGTAAATAATCGTTCCCTGAATTCATTGCCATTTACCTAAACCTTGTGAGTCTATTTGATATTCTGCCAGAGAATGAAGAATGAGTAACAAACAAGAAAAAAAAAAGAAAAAAAAAGAAAAAAATCGCGAAATACCTCGTTTTTCATTTTAGCAAATTAATGGTTTCACTTTTTCATTTCTATCAATGATTTGTCCCGAAACGCTATAAGAGGTTCTGCTAGAATAAAAAGACTCAAAACTTACAAAAACATTATAAAATAAATCATTACAAATTAGTTCACCACCATCAATTCACCGCTGGGAAACTTCATAACGAGGAAGGTTCCACACAAAAAGGTTCAACACGAGGAAGGTTCACTGCGAGGTCCCCCACGAAGAAAGTTCACCATGTGGGAGATTCACCATGAGGAAGTTTCACTGCGAGGAAGGTCCTACACGAAGAAAGTTCACCGTGGTGAAGGTTCACCATGAGGAAGGCTCACAGCGAATAAGGCCACCCAAGTTTTAATTAATAAATTAATTTCAAACACATTTATTATTTATTTCTACCCTATTTAAAAATATTTCAATATTGATGAACAAAATTAGAACCCATAAAAACATTCTTTTGTCTTTTCTACGATTAACTCACCCCGATGTGAACTTTTCTCACAATGAACATTCATCTCGGTAAACTTTCTCGTTCTAAACTTTATAGCGGTGAACTTTTCTTCCGTAAAATAACGGTAATGAACTTAACTGACAGGCTCAGAAATATTTGTACTATGATTGCTTTTTTCATGTTAAAGTCTATTTTAAGTATTTCGGATTCTCATTTCCGAATTTTTAGTCTTTAATAATATATGTTTAATTTTTATACACATTTATTCATTTTATTTTCTGACAGTCAATCAGCCAGTCAGTCAGTTAATCGCCATACGTGATACAAGCATTGGCGATTTTGTTCCTTTCGAGACATGACTAACTAGCAGAAAGTTGGCATTACTTTTTGCGAAAGATCAGTTGCCAGTCAAGGCTATGAAACCCAATCCTTATTCATATTCAATCGATACCTGTAGGGAGACCAATTGCAGAGAATCTAGCTTCATATTCGATATTGGAAGGCGAATTGACCAAAAGGTCACAGATGCATTGCAAAAGCTTAGTAAATATTCTTCTTCTATGTGTTGTATATCGCCAAACAACAAACACGCATATATATAAAAATATAAGTTATATTTTTATTAATGACGATGAACCGTGTAGCATAGGGGACAGAGAATTGAGAGAGCGCGCCTCTAATGGGTTGACGGGAGTGTCGTCGTATCTGTTGTGTCTCTCTTCACCGGCCGATCTCTGTCGCTCCTCTCTACTGCTACTCTACTACTCTACTACTGGCGAATCCGTGTGACGAGGTCTTTATATAATCTTCCAGAACCGGGACTTTTTCTTCCGGTTTTGCCTCGCCCACGCACGCCCACGTAATTCTCAGAGACACCTGTTCTGTTTGCCTCTGTAGTTATTTCCGCTGCTGCCGGAAATAAGGTCAAACAAACATCCGTTCCTTTCAACGACCGGAAACACCCTCGCTTGCATCAGCCTTCCCCGGGTGGGGCCAGATTGTCATATTACATATGTACGTTGTGCTTTCAGGTTGTATGCGATCATGGCCTTCAACGTCTCTTTATCGCTAGTGGCTCTTAGCACGCTTTCTCCTGTTACGCCACGCAAGCCTCGTTCTGCCATCTACCCGCTCAGGCCATTCAAGTAAGTTACAGGCTGTTTTCCTCTGTCTCTCCTTCCCTTTATCTGGCCCGTTAGTACAAGGTTCTTCAAGCAATCGTTCCTCATTGCATGGAACTTTAGCTGTCTCTTCCTTGATGCTCAGTATTAATTTTTTTTTTGTTTCCATCCTTTCCAAAACCTCATCATTGCATACTAGCTCTATCCATGATATCTGCAGCATCCTTCTGTAGAACCACATTTTAGTTCCTTCAATTTTTTTCATCTTCGATGATATTGTCCAGCATTCACTGCTAAATTGAAGAACTGACATCACATAGAAAAATTTCGCTGGAAACGAAAGCGAAAGTACTGGATTGTTATGATATGCATATGGTTGTGAATGCTGGACAATCTCCTCAAAGATAAAGGTGAAACTTGAAGCAACCGAAATATGTTTCTAAAGAGGGATACTGAGGATACCATAAACCGAAAATGTTAGCAACCATTAGATTTTGGAGAAGATGAAAACAAAACGAAAACTAATACTTAACATTAGGAAAAGACAGCTAAAGTTTCTGGAAAATGAAATGAGGAAGGAAGGGTTAGATAATCTGATACTCATATATCAGAAAGAGAGAATAGAAACAGGGGAAAGCATTGCATAACTTACTTGATGGGTTTGAGCAACTGGATTGCACAGCAGGGTTTGGGAGGGGTAACAGATGTTAAGAGCTACTAGAGATCGGGAGATGTGGAAGGACATGATCTCCTACGTCTTGAAAGAAAACGGCACGTAGATGAAGAAGAAGAAGAAGAAGAAGAAGAAGAAGAAGAAGAAGAATCTCAATTGTTCCATATTGCCAAATTCGTTACATTCTTCAAAGACTGTTATGTGATCTCTTGACTGCTAAACAGAGCAGGCTGATATTTCAGTTTTTAGAAATGGTACTCAATTGATGTGCGTTGTGGTGCAGTGGATATCGGCTCGGAACGAGAAATCGAGGAGCCGAATTCGAATTCCAGTTGAATTCGTTGCATTCAAATACGCGCAAATACCCTTGGGAAAGGTCTCTTCCTACCAGTTATGGGTTAGATAACAGGACATATTGGGTTCTATAGCCATGGCTGGCAACCAGTTTATCGCAGAAAGTAATGGCAACCTACTGCAGGATAATCTTCTACCCAGTCAGTCATGTCTCTTTCGAGACATGAATTCGAAATTGTGTATCACATATGTCACTTAACTCATTCAATGTAAAAGGTGGAATTTTATGTGAGAAGCAGAAATACCAAAAATTGCTTTTAGTTTTAAAATCGCTTAATCAAGAAATAATCTTTGAAAAATATAAATTAATTAAATCAGAAAAATATATAAAAGTATATATAACAGCATAATACTGCTGGGTAGCAACTATAATATGTTTAAATTTGCATTGTTTATTGAAAATAACACAATTGCACTGTAAAACATATTACATCATAAAATAGCTATTTTTTATATAATTTTCATGTGAAATAAAGGAATGCCTTATATGATGGCACAATGATTTATTAATGATGTGCTTGTGTCATCTTGAGATCATATGCAATTCTTAAAGCTTCAGTAAGTTATAAATTTTATTAGGCTGCGTCCTAAGGCATTCAATGATCAGTTGAATGAAATTCCAGCGCTCCAATTTTTAGCTAAACATTATCTTTAAACACGAAAACGAATAACGGATGACACTTAATATATATATATATATATATCAATAAACACGCCTCTAATTAATGCAGATAGATATAACATCAGGTCGTAAAACGACATTCACTACCACTCAACAGAGATGCGAAAACGCCAAATCCTGCTATCGGTCAACACGCACATATATAAACCATAAATTAAAGCAAACAGGTATAACATCAGATCATAAAACGGCGCTCATTATCACTTTAACAAAGATGCGAAAACGCCTAATCCTACTATCGGTCAACGCACTCATATATAAACCATAAACACACACATGCATGCACAAACGCACTTACAGGCACACACACACACACACACACACACACTAAAATTAACGGTAGCAGTAGCAGCGAAAGATGACCATTCGCTGAAAGACATTGCCCACGAGCGGACGTGAAATCAAGCAATTTGAAATAAATTTGTGTCATTTATTATGTCAAACTCCAAATTCCACATTCAGTCTAATATCAGACTTCTAAAATCGACCTGCTCTACTGTGCAAACCTTGAACGAAATTTAAACTCATACGAAATTTAAACTCATACTTATAAGTATTAGTTCATGCGCGCTTCACCAGTAGAATTGGTTTAAGTGCATAAGACATCGAGCTGTATTCTTTTCATCTGTGATATACATTTTGACCGCTTTGATTTATTATCGCATTAGGTGGAGTCATAAATAATTACGGCTTTCATTTATCAACTCTATTCTTAAAAGAACTTACATATTCTGTACATTTTCACCATTATTGACTTGTTGCCAATTATCAGGCGACTCCTTGACACCTTTTTGATTTTCGGAATTTGAAATTCAAACCAAGCTTAAGCCTTACCTTAATTAACAAGGGTAGTAATGTGCTGACAATCCAACATGAAATCCAAATTATATTTCTCTTGCATAGCTTTGAATTTCTACTACTTCTAAAACCTAGAACACAAATATTGGAAATATTAAAAAATGCGCGCTTTGAAAATAGCTAAGGAAATATCAAAACACGGTCAGGACAATAATCAATACGTACAGTTTTTACACTCTGTTGGCCAAACTATTCATGAACATCTTTAAAAGTGAAACAATTCTTAACCCCTTCAAAAGACAAAATGCTCTCGGTCCCTTTAATAGAGAAACTGTACTTAACCCTTATAAAATTCAAACAGTAATTAAACCCTCTGTTTTGTCCCGGTTCTCTTTTTATTTATATGGAGTGCGCGCACACGCACACACACAAATATATATATATATATATATATATATATATATATACGTGTGTGTGTGTGTGTGTGTGTGTGTGTGTGTGTGTGTGTGTGTGTGTGTATTGAGATTAAGCCCGGAAAAGTGAGGACATCATAATACTTCCTTCAGGAAACTTCGAAGTAAGCAGGACTCTGCTCAATTAATGTGACAAACTTCTCCACTTTAATCCTATTAACGCTTTATCCCTATCTCAATTTCAAGCACTTTACAATAAAATCCTGCTTGCCACAATATATTCTTATTAGCGAACCACTGAAAAAAACACAGTCTTGATATTAAGCACAGCTCAACACTATATATATATATTGATATGTTAACCACCGAAAATTGTTGAAATGCATGAACTTCAGTGTCGTGAGTATAACATAGAAAATATATATATATGTATATATATATAAACATATATATACACATATATATACATATAATATTTATTAAGAATTTATAACATAAATATGTTATAATATGACTACATGGTCGCTATTTTGTTTCGATACTATCTATGGCTTATAAAGTGATGATGTTTGTCTCAAGTTGAAGGGTTTTGAAAGGCTCAAAACTATCCAAACCCCCTAAGACATTGTTACATTAACTGTGTGGACCAATCAAAATAAAATAATTTCTAATTTGAAGTATATGAAAACAGACTCTAAAAACAATATATTGGGGCATTAATATTTTGATTAAAATAAAGATCAGCATTATTAATCGACTATTAGCTTCACTTTACTTTACTATATTTTATTACGAATTTTAAATTCTAAGTTTCACAAAGGAATAGATTTAGATTATTATGAAATTATTCAAATATTAAACGAGGAAAAGATACGAACGCACACATGTACATATCTATAAACATCCACTTATATATAATAATAATAGAAATAAATAAATACTGTCAAGAAATACATATATATATAGTTTCTGAAATACATATATATATAGTTTCTGAAAGGATTTTTCTGTTGCTGAGGTGATGTGTTATCCCCCGTGGGGATCTTCATATCGAAATGGCCATTCAACATCTTTGAATTAATCCTTTTTTAATATATATATATATATATATATATATATATATATATATATTATATTATATTATATTATATTATATTATATTATATTATATATAAGTATGTATTTTTTGACAGTATTTATTTATTTCTATTATTCTTATTATATATATATATTTGATATTTCATACCGGCATCGGACTTTCATCAGGATGAAAGGCCGAGGCTGGTCTGAAATATCAAATATATATATATAATAATAGAAATAAATAAATACTGTCAAAACCATACATCATTAAACTTACAACTTTTTAGTAGTTTTTCCTATACATATTAAAACAGTATACGTGGATCATCATTATGTTACACACACACACACACACACACACACACACACACACATATATATATATATATATATACACACAAATTTTTAACTTTTGTTTTTATCGACGTGTCAATTCATCTGTTAAATTTTAAAGTCAGGTTTGAAAAACGTCTGTAAAGGATAAAATATTGGATAAATGTAAGAGCGAATTTGTAAGATGGCAAGAGCTTTGTATAAACTAGGTCAAGAGAGACACATTCATATTTCAGTGCATCAACAAATAAACATAACTAAATATATTTGCACGAAATCACACAAGTATGGAACATATACGTACATGAGTAAAAACCTTACACAACATTATAATTTTTTTAATTGTTTCACCCCAAGCAAGGCAGTATCGCCATTGATGCGCAGAGGCTACGTAAGAGAGTAAAAGCTTAGGCAAGAGGAGAGTGAAGAGAAAGTTGAACCAGTTACAGGGAGTGTCAGAGAAAGGGCAAGAGAAGGATGGGAACACAAATGTGAAGACATTTGCTAAGGTAGAGAGAAAAGAAATAGAACAAGTTACACGGGGTGATGCAGAAAGTACTAGCGTCAAGTAGATAAGAAATGGAAATTGACATTGCATTTATATTCCTGGAGGTTGTAGCCGTCAGGAAAGCAAGTATATGGAACGAAGTTCCACAGGCGGGAATTGAGAGAAAAGAAGCTGTTGGAGTAGAATTGTCGGCTGCATTTGGATGAAAGGGTGGGACTTGTTGCCAGTGTGATTGCACGAGTAAAATATAACATACAACTGCTTATATACAAATTCTGGCATAAATATACGCAAACAGGCGGTGGAATATTCACAAAGAAGTATACGCGCATCTATAAACGTGCATAGACAGGAAGATTTCGGTTTTTATTTTTCTCTTTACAGTTTATGTTACATTTTCTATCGTTATGTTTTATCTTCGTTTTGGGCTTATTGGTTATTGTTATATTTGTTTTTTTCCAATGCTTTGATCTGTTGTACACACACACACACACACACACACACACACACACACACACACACACACACACATATATATATATATATATATATATATATATATATATATATATATAATCGTCTTACCCTAAGCAAGGCAGAACTGCCACTGGTGCGCAGCGGATTACATAGCAGGAGAGTGAAGAGAGAAGAGAACAGGTCCCAGTAGGTGTTGGAGAATTGGTAAGAGAAGGACGGGTACATTGGTGTAAAGAGAGCTCCATGAAAGCAAAGTGTAAAGCGAGAAGGAGGATTGGAATTAAAGACACAAAAGCGGACAGCTGACGTTGCATTTAAACTCTTAGATATTGTAGCTATCAGAAAAACAAGAGTTCCACAGGCGGGAAGTGCGAGAAAATAAGCTGATGTTTGTAGTTATCGTTACACTTAATTTTTTCCTCTGTAAAAAGTTGCGACTTATTGCCAGTATACTAGCTCGAGTAAATTCGCATAGGGGAGGGGGCACCAAATAGCGAAGCTCGTCTGAGGAGAATCCGTGTGTGTATTTGTAAAAGAGACAGAGAGAAGCCACATCTCGTCAGTGGGAGAGAGACTGGAGTCGGGCCGTCAGGTCAGGATAGACTACACAATTTTGTTTTTATCTTTTCGAGAACCCCACAATAAACAGCAGGAGCTCCCGACCAGATATGACAGCAGTATTTAATGCACGGTCGAATGGTAGATTTGTAAAAGTACATGATGGATTCAGAAAAGAAGAACTTCCTGTCCCAACACAGGGACCAAGAGTAGATTTCGCTATAAATTCAATGTAGTAGTTCCACTTAGAGTAATCTGAAAGAGTGAGACCGAAGAGGCGCAGTGTATTGCTCCCAGGGAGTCTAGCGTGATCCATACTGATGGCGAGTAGGAAAGCTTGTCTATTGTGATTAAAGGATAGCAGCTTCATTTTGAAAGTTTACGAGCAATTTCTTACTCTAATCTACCACTGACTGGAGGTTATTTTCGAGAGAAGCAGCAATGTCTACTTTGTCGGAATCGCCAGCTTTCTTAGCGAGGTGAGTTATATATATATATATATATATATATAATCTCCGCTTCAAGGACTTATGCAAAATTGACATGTCAGCGATGGACATGGACAGAAGTGGCAGCACGTTCCCAATGATCGCTCACGCTGAAAGATTCACGAGATTTACAAAGAGTGCTGAAGCGAGAGGGGAAGAAACAGAAGCCTACTGACGGGATGAAACGTGCTTGAGGGAAAGAAAATAACACGGTGACATCAGGGACGAAGGTCTTCACATGCATTCGTTGCAATCGATACTGTAACTCCCGTGTAAAGCTGTACTTCCATAAACTGCTGCGCGGCTATCGGCATTTGAGGCATTAATTTTAGGGTAAATGCCACACACACACACACACACACACACACACACACACACACACACAGACACACACACACACATATATATATATATATATATATATATATATATATATATATATTAATCGTTTCACTATATGTACAGATACAGGGCGTATCAAAATTAACTTTACAAAATTTTAGACCTTTACAAATTTTTGCTGTGCATATATATATATATATTTTATTTTTTTTATTAAGTCAGTGGAGTGCCATACGTGATCATGTCTCGAAAGAGATTTGACTGACCTGACTGGGCAGAAAATTATTCCGCAGTCGGTTGACATTGTTTTCTGGAAAAAAATTGAATTAATAAATTTATTAATTCAAAAATTTATTAATTCATATATTTGAATTCGTAATTTTTTATTTTCGTCCGTTGAGGCTGAAACAAAAATCTTCTCGCTGAAATAGCCATTAAACGAAATAAAATTTCGGAATTTTCCACTTAATTTATATATTTGGCTCTGTATATAGAAAATACTATTTACACCCTCCACCTCGATCAATTTTAATATTAATTAAATTAATATTAAATGGACTGGGTTTTGGGATTTCACCTATTTGGTCATTCTTTTTGGATTTAAAAAAAAATTATATATAAGTACAAAGTTTTTGTCTCTTTAACAGGGAAGATTTATGCCCTTTTCGAAATTTAGTGAGGGCATCGTTATGATGTTCTGACTCGCAAACGGGCAACGCGAGTCGACATGAATCTTCTCTATTAAAGAGACAAACTTTTTGTACTTATCAATCCTTTATCTAACAATATTATCGAGTACTTTACGCTAAAAAAATCTTTTCCAACATACATTTTATCACTGAAACCACTGAAAAACAACCACATTAGCACTAAACACTATCACAACTATCACAATTAAACAATTTATATACATATATATATATATATGTGTGTGTGTGTGTGTGTGTGTGTGTGTGTGTGTGTGTGTGTGTGTGTTTATATATATATATATATATATATATATATATTAAAGTAAATACTTAACCTAGAGAGCCAACGAACCTACCAAGGTTTCACCAGTTTGGCTCTACAGGGAAAGTATTGAGTTTGTTTGCTCTACTTGCGTATTGAGTGCTTTTTTTCTTAGGTTACTCGTCTCGGGTTTTTTCATTGAGCTGCGTACTTTGACTGATGTTCAAGTGCTTAACTCGTTCTTTTTTTTTTAATCACCATTTTTTCCTTCCTCAATAAGTTTATATTTATAACGATAAGTTTACATTTATATATATATATATAATTTCATTTCAATCAAAGCTATAAATCCATTAAATAAGGTGTCTGAGAAAACATGTAAAAAAGAAGACACTATTTTGAACAAGGACAATAAATAAAAACAATTCGAGAAACAGAAGAAATTGATTGCATTTACAATTTTTAATATTAAATTTGAATGAACAGCAAGAAGGTAAAAAACTTCTGTACAAATGAGAACTGCCGGTCAAGACACTGTTCGCCCAGAACTTCCGGTTATATCTAGCCATTTTATCTGTAAAGTAATGAGACTTTGCCGCCATTTTTGGAACACACTTAAACTCTTGCCGTCTTGGCATCAAACTGGAAAGCTCATCAGAACAAATCCGACGAAAATATTTGTAGAAAATATATAAAAAAAAAGAAGAGGAAACTTGATCATAAATCTCATTAATCTTCATGCAATGAGTCAAGTGTCGATTAAATAACAAGCGGCTACTAGCTTTGTGGTTAATTCAGTGCTCGTTAATGTCTTCATATAACCATGATCACTCGAATGTGTTCTTTATTTACAGACTCTTACCCGAGTACAATAAATTATACAAGCACATAAAATTATTTGTTAAACTGAATGATATTGACACCTTTGCGCAACATACATTCATTTTGCATTTAATAGAATTACAAAAAAGGAAGCTGAGTACATTTCGATATAAAAATATCGTCGAATATAGAATCCCATAGAAAATTGTGTTAGAAAAAAATTGTTTAGTTGTTAACACATTTCCGATAAAAAGAAAATTAAAGTATGTCTGTGTTATGTACAAGCGTTTGGAAACTCTACATGAAATAATTATTGAAATTCAATAAATGTTTCTTTTTACATCAATGATTGAATTCATTTCGTGCAAATATTTTTTAGCGTAAATGTAAATATCTGGATTTAGTAAAAGCTGAATCAATGGCCGTTTGATCGTGACGAGGTGTTAACTTGTTTGAGAAAGATACATCTTTGATGAATTAAAATCAGGTATTTTTCAAAAAGCTCAAAACTGGCGTAGAAATTAAGATCAACATTCGATGTATTTTCTTGTAAATTAAAGTTAACCATTGTTTTGTTAGTCATTTGTTTGCTGCTTAATTTGCGGCAGAACTCAAGAAAGGAAATTACGAGCTGGAACTTTAATTAAAATGCTAATAGCATGTCCCATAAATCTGCCATGAAAATGAGAATGTAGAATTAATAAACGCGAAACACAATATATATAGCGCAGTATTTTTCAGTTGTAACAAATTCAGTATCAGAGATAAGGATTTTGAATGTAGAACACGTTGCGCTTGGAGTAATTTTACTTAACATGATACTTTCAAACTAAAGCATTAATCTAAGAACTCTAGTAGCACTCTAGTAGCATCAAGACAATCATATGAATGCTATGAATAATATCAAAATAATACAGATATATTTAAAATGCCAGCTGTATATACAGACAGTCTCAGATTAATCTTTTAAAAATGGCTTCAATCGATTTAGCACTGTAGGCATTAAACAAAAATCTCCTTTGTCGGATCTCGTAAACAGCCACTCCAGAAAAATAACTTTACAAAATAACAGAAACAGCATTTCCTGAATACTTTCAACAGAAGTAACAACTAAAATGCATAGCATATTGACTGCAAGTGAAAATAATGACATAATCAATTTGCTGACATTCAACACTACAAAATCTTGCTAAGGAAACCACCATTAATACAAGACAGAGCGACAACAGGTAATGGACGAAAAACATGTTTTCCTGGAAAGCTGTTTTAAATGAAATAACTTTTCAGTTAAGTCAGGCAGTTAATTGCCATACATGATAAACACTTGGGCGATCATTTCTTTTTGGAGACATAATTGACTCAGCAGTATGTTTTCCAGCAGTAGGTTGCCATTACCTTCTGCGGTAGACAGGTTACTAATCAAGGTTACTGAACCCAATCTGTCCTGCTATTCAGCCCATAGCTGGTGGGAAAAAGAAATGGATTAATACTTTTGCCAAAGGTATTTGTGAGTAAGTGAATGGAACGAATTCGACTTGAATTCGAACTCGGCCCTCATTCGGACCCCACTTGAATTCATTTTATTCACTTACGCACTATAACCCTTGGAAAAGGTATTAATAAATCTCATTTCTTTTTCAATTCACCATCTATAATTACAATAAAGGTAATTTTATTTCTACACTTACTTGAGTAGACAAGACTGTTTTGTTTGTTTGTCGCTGTTTATTTTTTAACATGCTGTAAACGTTAAACACACATTTGATGAAAAGGCAGTTTAAAAGAGAAAGGCAATCGAAAAGTTCAAACCCTGGCGAGAGGTTCATTTTACTTGATCGAATTTCTCATAACCTAGGCCGACAGTGTATAAGCCCACAGCTATTTTTCTCAAAAAAGGTTGTTCACTTAAGCATCCACACCTACTAAAATAACTTATATATATACATATATATAGTTTAGTTGTTAGGGCACTTTTCTCCCCAAATATTGATAAAAATATATTTTGACAAGAAAGCTTTTTGTTGTAAAGAGCTTGATATCGAGATAGACATGAAGCTTTAATAGAATTAATATAAAAAAGTTTCATCATTTAACTGAGCATAGTTACACCCACTTCATTGCTTATTTTTATAGCCATTTCACCCCAAGAAAGATAGTATTGCAGCAGGTGCGCAAGGGGCAGGAGAGTGAAAGTTTACATAAGAGGAGAGCGAAGAGAAAGAGGAACCTATTTATAGAAGGTGTCAGGGAATGATTAAGAAAAGAATGGGAATACTAGTGTAAAGAGAATTGCGTGAGAGTAGAATGAAAAACGAGAATAACAAGATACAGGAGGTGTTGAAGAAAGGATAAGAGAAGGATGGAGTCAAGAGGGGTAAGAGATGACAACTGACGTTGCATTTAATCTTTTGGAGATTGAAGCTGCCAGTAAAGTAATTATACAGAAGGAAGTTCTTAAGTCGGGAAGCGCAAGAAAAAAAAAACTATGAAATAGAAGTGACTGCTGCACTTGCGAAGGAATTATTGTGATAGACACACGCACACGCACACACACACACACATACACACACATATATATATATATAATGATTATTGTTATATATATAGGGAGAGAGAATTAATGCAGAGAAGTTTACTTAAGTGAACAGTGTTACGCCAACTTCGAAAGATTGTGAAGGCATTATTGTGCTACACACACACACACACACACACACACACACACATACACACTATATATATATATATATATATATATATATATATATATATACTTGAGAGTGTCAACTTACAAATACAAGATCGTCATAGGATTAACCGAATGGAGTAACACTACTGATGTCAATAATTACTTTAATTACATTAATCACAAATTTAAATTTGATCTAGTTGATTATTATCCTTCATTTTCAAAAGTCGTAATCACTTTAACTCCGGATTTTGCCATGCAACATTCTGACTTCACAGACGAGGAAAGAAATATCGTATTAAAATTCAAACAATCGGTTCTCAACTCCCATGAATAGTGGACAAAGACAAATTCCAAGGACCTATTCGACACTATTTTGGGATCATTTGATTCCGCGTTATATATATATATATATTTTTTTATAAGCGTTTCACCCCGAGCAAGGCATGTCACTGCCACTACTGTGCAGGGGGCTACGTAGAGTGGAGAAAAGCTGATTAAATATAGGAAATAACAGAGGGTGGGTGATAGGCGGGTGAGGATACCGAGAATGAAGGTTGGGTAGATGAGAGTGTTGTGAGAATAGTTGGGAGTTAGTATGATAGGAGGTGTCTCTTGACCCTACATTTAAACACCTGGAGATTGTAACTGTCGGGAAAGCAGACTTGTGGAAGGGAGTTCCACAGGCTGGAAGCGCGAGAAAAGAAGCTGTTGGAGTAGAATTTACGGTTATATCTTATTTGTTTAACTGTAAAAGGGTGGGACCTAGTTGCTAATCTAGTATCTTGTGTAAATTCGTGCTTAGGCGGATCTGATCTTGCAGATACATATATTTTGTACAAACTAATTGCGCATAGTGATGTTGTGATGTTCATATAGGTGACATTGGCTTATATAGAGACAATGGTCTCGTGACTGTCAATGTGTCTTCAAACTCTAAAATCGATAAAATTCGTAGATTAATACACAGAAAATGAAAAACCTTAGTTTTAAAGTAATTGTACAGGCTGACCTAAAAACGTTGACTTCCTTGATGTAACTCTAGATTAATAATAACGCATACTTACCCTAGGTAAAATATAATGCTAACACTATTTACAGACATCTTAAATTAATTCACACATCATCAATTATTAATACATATAACAGAATAAACAACAATTCCTCAACTGAGGTCATTTTTATAAACAGCCAAGAGTACAATACTGTCCTAAAAACAGCGACTAAAAATGCAATGGCATTAAATATTATAAGAAAAATAAATAGATAAATAAATAACATGAAAAGAATATGTAAATCATGATAATATAAAACATAATAGAATTAGAAAAATAATTTGGTACACACTACCATTTAACCAAATGGGTAGTACTAAGATATCTTCTAAGATATAATCGAATTCCACACTAATCCATTCAACTAATATGGTCGCATATTTTATTTAAATTTTTTTTTAAATTTTGCTTCCTTATTTTAAATTTCCTCATATATATATATATATATATATATATATAACCCCGTAACTGAACAAATTTTACTGACTGATGATGGTGCATTAAGTACTAAAACTTGACAGGTTTGATTAGCACTATGCTATTATTATAACAATGATAATATCTTCTTTCTTTTTTTTTAATTGAAGTAGATAGACCCTACTATCACCCGGTTCAAACTCCTCCAACTTTTATTTGAACAGAGTTAGAAGTTCATTCCTTGTTCGCTGATTAGGAAGTTGTTCCCGGTTCTCTTTCTCTTCTACTTATGGTGCTCTTGTAGGAATTTAGTTTCCTTCTTTGATTTGATAAGGTTCTGCCGGTATTTGGGTCGGGTCTCTCAAGGTGAGTGTGTCAAATATCAGCTAAGCGTAAAGCTAAGTTGAAAATTTTGGTACATAAGTGATATGGCAGCACAATAGAATCAAATTTAATTAGTATTGTAGATTTGTTTTCTAGCTGAGCTTGAATCGTTTGTTCTTGCTCATAGTTTGGATTTTTGTATTCCACCATCTATGCCTGATAATAAGAAACGTTTTTTCTGCGTTTGAGTTCTTTTTTGTTCAGTTGGCAAGACTTTCAGCTATTTCTGCTGATGCGGTCAGTGATTTAAAAGCCCAATGAAATAATTCGGCACACATGTTTGCTAATTCCTCTATTGCTTCGGCTGAATCTAAGTGGAAAGCTTAATATCAACGTGTGATTAATTCACTGAGGAATAATTTGAATTTAATAATCCTCACACCTGATAAAGGTCATGGTGTTGTTATTTTTAATTGGGCAGATTATGTTGCTAAGACGTCTTCAATTTTGGAAGACACTTCTAAATTTACAAAGCTTGGATTCTAAATTTACAAAGCTTGTATAATGCAAGTGTATCAAGTGAAATAAAATTTCAGAAATTACTCTTGAGGTGGGTAAAAAGTGTGGTTCTTTCCCCTTTGGGTCCACCACTCACCAACATTTTTGCTGGATTTCACGAGGAGAGAATAAGTAGTACTCTATCTTGTCCTCGACTGTATTGTTGACATGTGGACGACACTTTTTGTTTATTTAAAAATGAAGTTGACCAGTTTCTTTTTTTTTTAATAATATTCATCCATCTCTGAGGTTTACTGTTGAGAAAGAATCAAATTCTTAATTAGCCTTTTTGGATGTCTTAGTACATTGGACACTTACAACTTTTCTTACCTCAGTTTATAAAAATAAAAACGTTTGTGGGTTTATATACGTGTTGGAATTCATTTTGTCTACAAAAACGTAAGATAAACATTATTAGAACCCTAGTTCATGGAGTATTAACGATATGCTTGGAGTCTTTTCTGGATGATGAAATTAATTTTGCGAAGAAAGCCTTATGTGGTTTAGGCTATCCCCTGATACTGTTCATTCACTCATCCATAACAAGATTTTGGAATTTAGAAAGGTCAGACTCTGTACAGTTAAAAAGTGCCTTGTTTATATTTCACTTCCCTCAGTAGGATCAAAGTCTGAGAGTATAACTAGACAGATTTCATCTGATTTCCGTCGTTGTTTTTTTCTCGGCTGAGGTACGTATAGTTTTTCAAACCCGACAAACGTTATGTTCTGGGTGCGAGGATACTCTCCCTCCCCATCAAATTAATTCTGATATGTGTAAATATAATTGTAGTTGCGATGCCAACTACATAGGGGTATCTACTTGTTATATCCCGGGAAGGAATAATAAGAAAAAGAATAGTGCAAGAATAATACTTAACACTGAAGATAGATTAGAAGAGATTCATTATACCACAGTACAATAAACCAATAGACGTACAAGAACAATCAACGTATAGTAACAGGAATAACGATCAAGTAGAAAATGACCTATGCGTCCGTCTAGTGACGTATGCATTATTTAGCTGTCCCTCCCAGTAAGGGCAACATATGACACATGGTCAGTTTATAACTGGGCTTTCCGGGCTATATGGCACGGCCAAAAAATGTCTGTCTAATATTCCCCAGTCGTGCTTCTACCCTTCGGCGGAACCACGACTGGGTTAATGTTCTCTGCTCGGAAGCAGAGAGCGCCCTTTACCTGAAAGCAGAGAGCTGACAGTGTCATAGATCCGTCTAGTGACGAATGCTGACGTATACCCCTAGTCACACTCTTTTATAGACTAGACCATATCCATTACGGAGTAGGATAGGCTGTTCCTCTACAACACCTCACCCCGAGCTAAATTCTTTGTGGAATTTTGTTCAATATTTTTTCTTTTGGGACCTGGGCATAAGTGTTTTGTTTTCTTTCTTTTTCTCTTACTTCTTCTCCTTGTGTCCTCACTTTCAGGAGAATCATTAGTTACCTCCATCGGTACTTCCACGTTTGCGGATGGTTTAATTTCAAACGTATTGCATCAAACCTCCGTTGGTATCTCATATTCCTTATTGGCGTTTTCCACGAATCAGGATCCTAACTGATTTAGGTGTCTTTTGCAGACAAACTTCTGTCCTTGCACTATATAGATCACCTTACCGATTCTCCGACATACAATTCCGTCTTCCCACAAACACTTTCCTGACCGATAATTTTTAAAGAAAACTTTATCACTTTCTTTGAAATATTTTGTATCCGAGTTTGGTTTTCTCAAGGTCTTTTTCCTTTCCTTTTCTAATAGCCTATCAAAGATCTTTCTTGCATACATTATCTCTGCAGATGATAAATTACCACTGATATTTTGATTGGGCGTAATCTTATACACCATCCAAATGTATGAATATTTTTAACATCCGTGTCGATTCCATCCGATTTTCTTATTGCTCTTTTGAATGTATCGACGAACTTTTCCGCCTGCCCATTTGACCTCGGATTATATGCGAGTGTCGTTACATGTTCCATAGCTCACACCTCGCAATAACTCTTACACTCAGATCCTGTAAACATGGTACCGTTATCACTTACGATTGTTTTTTGCACCCCCAGCAAGCTAAATACTTCATTTAGAGCCTTTATCGTGTTTGCCGCTGTTGGTCGTTTGAATTTATATACTTCAGGCCATTTGGAAAAACTATTCACCATGATTAGATAATATTCTTTTTTTATAGATCCTGCGTAGTCCACATGTACTCGTGACCACGGCACATCCGTTTTAGGCCACGGCTGCGTCTTTATGGGTGGTGCTTTAGCTGCTAGCTGACAGCCTTTACACTGTTTCACCAATTCAGCGATATCTTGGTCCATTCTATAGCCAGTACTCATAACTCCTCATTAAGGACTTCATTCGTGATATGCCTGGATGACACAGATGAAATTCTTTTAAAATCCTTTTTCTTAACACCCTTGGTATTACCATTCCCTGAGCATACATCAATGTTTCGTTACAAATTGAAAATGATGAAACTTTTCCTCCTTTATTTTCTTTATTTCCTTTTACTTGCTTAATCATTTTAGCAATATAGTCGTCTGTTCTCGCCATTTTTCTCAATTTCTTCCGGCGTTACCGGTAATACGCTAACGGTGTTGCCTAGTACATCCTTTAGTTCCTTTTCTTCTTTCAGCGCCGCTATCACCGTTTCTTCTAGCAACTCAGGCTTTTTTGGAATCAGTCTTGACAGACAATCCGCATGTGCTATTTCTTTAGATGGAATAAATTTCATTTTGAAATTGTAATTTAACAAAATTACAGACCATCTTTGTAGCCTGTTCGCTGAATGAGTCGGTACTCATTTCTTCAACCCAAATATTGATAATAACGGTTTATGGTCGGTTTACAGCACAAACTCTCTCCCATAAATAAATCTGTGGAATTTTTTACTGCATAAATTATAGCTAGTGCTTCTTTTTCTATCTGGCTATAATTTTTTTTTCTGCTGGAAGCAACGCTCTCGAAGCATGAGCGATAGGTTTTGTTGTGCTATCCTCGAATTTGTTAACAATACAGCTCCAATGCCGTATTCACTTGCATCCGTTGCTATAATTAATTCTTTCTTCGAGTCAAAATACACCAACGCCAAATCTGACAACGAGCACTTTTTGATTTTTTCGAAAGCTTCGTCGCATTCCTTCGTCTAACACCACTTTTTATTTTTTTCCAATAATTTATTTAAGGGTGCTATTAGGTCGTGCATATTAGGAATGTAGATGTCATAGCAGTTCGCAAACCCATGAAATGACTGTAGCTTAGTTACATTATCGGGAATAGGCATATTTTTAATTGCTTCAGTTCTGTTTGGATTAGGTTTTCTACCTTTGCGATCGATAATTTGACCTAAATACTCAATCTTGTCCAAGCAAAACTTGCATTTTTCAGGTCCTACTTTGAACCCATAATTCCTAATTCGCTTAAACACTTCGTGGATATGCGATTTATGTTTTTCTATACTTTCGCTTTTGATCAAAATGTCAGCTAAGTACGCCATTACATAGTCAAGACCCGATAACAAAGTGTCCATGATTTGTTGGAATGCACTAGATGCTACTTTTAAACTAAACGGTAGATGTTTCAAGCTGTATAATCCTCTATTGTCAAATACTCTGAACATTCTTCTTCGACTTTTACTTGTAAGTATGCTTCTGACAGATCTATCTTTGAAAAGATCTTTCCACCATTTAACTTTGAAAATATCTCCTCTGGTGTGGATATATTTTATCTTTTAAGCATTCGTTTACTCCGGTCGAAAAATCTGCTCATACTCTTATTTTGTTATTTTTCTTCTTTACATAGATCGTAGGCGACGCCCAGTCCGAATAATCCACTTTTTCTATAACTCCATTTTTCTCAAATCTTTGCAATTCATTGTCTATCGCCTCCAATGATGCAAAGGACACTTTCCTTTTCGGTTTGAACACTGGTTTAATGTTGTCCTTTATTTCAAACTTTACTTCAGTTTGTGTACAGCAACCCAGTTCCTCCGAAAATACTTCCGTGAACTTATTTTTTAAGTCTTTTACGATTTTTTCAGTCTGCTTTGACTTTCCTACATTTGACACATTTATCCTTGTGTAAAACATATTCATGGGCTTTTCCCATTAATTAAATAGCACGATTTGTATTCTTTCCTAAAATCACATGAATTTTAGTCTTGTGTACTTTGCCGTCAAATGCTACTTTCGCGCAGAATTCACCTTTGAATTTTAATTTATTAACTGAAATGCCTCTTGCAATCTTTTTAGTTTTCTATAACTCTAGTCGGCCTATTTTTTCCCAGGTATATTCATTTACTGTAGAGATATCACTTCCGGCATCCAGTAAACAAGTTATATTTCGTCCATTTATTTTTATGTCCACGTACTTTCTAGTACCGCAATCCTTTGTGACTTTCTTCATTACCACAGTATTTATCCTTTTGGAATTTTGGTCCCTTTTTTCCAATGCATCACTGCTTTGTGCCCCTTCTTTGCACATTCAAAACATATTTTATCTTTAAAATAACATTTACTTGTGACGTGATTATTTTTGCCACATGCTTCGCAGTACGGTTTTCCCTTTTCGTAGGCCTGTTGCTTCACTTTATGAATTCGAGCAGCGCTTTTTTCTTCAATACAAACATTATCTCTTTTAATGTTTATCAACTTTTGGCAATCTTCCAACACATTCTGTAGCTTTATTTCTGCATCCTGATCCAACATTGTGAGAATCTTAGAATGTACTTCCTTATCTTTCGGTGCCGTTAACCCTTGTACAAAGATTAAACATTTAAACATGTTTTCTTTTTTAAATCGTTCGCATTGTGAGTTAACTTTTCCAGCGTACGTAACAAACACTTCGTGTTCTTCTTTTACGATATTTAAACACTTATATCATGTATAGAACAAACTTTCCCTTTCTCCAAACATTTTCCACAAAATTCCGACCATTTCCTCGAACGAAATGTCTTCAGGTTTTTTCAGTAAAATAAAGTTTGTGTATTTTATATTCTCTTGAGTTGCTATCCCTTGTAATAAAAGCTTTATCTTTTCCTCGTCGGACCATGATTTGCACCGTCTCGAAAAAATCGTTTCATATCTTTTATAGTACGAAGGAAAAGTAATTCCTTCTTCAGGATTATATTCAAATTCTGTAAGAGAAAACTGTCTTCCTTTGGTTCGCCCTGCTTTAATACCATTTTTTTCAAATCCTCTTGTTGAAGTATCATTTGTTTTTGGAAATCCGTTTGTATTTTTCGTTGGCTTTCCTATTGTTTTAAGATTTGTTGTTGTTGTTGCACTAACTGTTGGACCGCTCCTTCCAGCGTCTTTGCATATTCAGTAAATTGTTCCATATACTTTTATATGTAAAACTGACCAATAAGTTATACTCTTCGGTAAGAACAATAAACGTAGTTTTTTTTATATGAGGAGGTAAAAAAAAACAACTACCTCTTACCTCAACTTATTTTTCTTTTCGCGTTAACTTTCCAAATCTTGGTCACCAAAATGATATTGGGCGAGCTTCGCGTAAATGCCAAATCTTTTTACCAATCTGATATTTTGGCGAGCCTCACGTAACTGCCAAATCTTCGTCGTCAATCTGTTATTTTGTCGAGCCCCACGTAACTGCCAAATATTCGTTGCCAATCTGTTATATCCCGGGAAGGAATAACAGGAAAAATAATATTGCAAGAATAATACTTAACACTGAAGATAGATTAGAAGAGATTTATTATACCACAGTACAATAAACCAATAGACGTACAAGAATAATCAACGTATAGTAACAGGAATAACGATCAATTAGAAAATGTATGCTTCCGTCTAGTGACGTATGTTTCCGTCTAGTGACGTATGCTGACGTATACCCCTAGTCACAGTCTTTTATGGACTAGACCATATCTATTACGTGGTAGGATAGGCTGTTTCTCTACATCACTACTAGACATGAGAATTAAGCAACATGGCCACATCAGGAACCACACCATACCTCGGAATGAACGTGTTCCAAATACTTAGGTTCTACCATTTGTGAACACTTTTTGAATTACAGAAAGTGTGCTGCTAACTTTACTGCTGACTGGTTCATTGTTGTCTCCTGGCCCTCACTCTTTCTTCCATCTCAAGGTGCTAGAGGCTCTATATATCGGGTCCCGCAATCCTTCCCTAAACAGCGTGAATGTTTGTTGGGGATCGCTATTATTAGTCTCTAGCTCTTAGAATTTATATTTTTCCCCCTTTCTTCATCACACATTTCTTTATTTTAATCTAAGTTCAAATCTCCCGTAAAGGACTGACGAGCGGGAGCGAAGCTGGTTTCTTCGCTTTTATATAGTTTTATAATATTGTGTAACATTAAGCTAAACACTTTCATTTCATTAATTAAATTTTATACTTATTAAAATATTTTCAAATATATATATATAACACATCACTCAATAAATACCGGGCTTTACTAATAAAACAAAAACTTTTAGGCTAAATTCGACTTTACTCACAAGCGTAGTCTCCTTCCAGGGTGATACACTGATTTCAATGCTTCCTAATAATTTCATGCTTTTTTGTAGAAAGGTTTGTTTTTCGTATCAAAATATGCCTCATTTTCAGATATCACTTCTTCATTGGCGCCAAATCTCTTTCTCTGGAGCATTCTTTTGAGGTCTGCAAACAGAACTAGAGAATAGGATAAATGCGGAAAAAATTTGAAGTGCAATTTATGTAGTTTTGCCATCGCTGCGATCTACTTGTGACACGGTGCATTGTGTTGGTGAAAGATCATTTTTCTTCTTCATTCGTGGCCGTTTTGGGGCGATTTCTTCCTTCAAGCGCACCAATAATGTTGTATAATATTCGCTATTAATGATTATTCCTTTGTCAAGGTAATCAATGAACAAAATACCTTGCGCATACCAAAATACGGAGGCCAAAACTTTGCCTGCTGATGTTTTTGGTCGCTTTGGACGACTTCACCCGCTCCTGTCTACTCAGCTGACTGTCGATTTGATTCCGAAGTGAAGGGGTGGATCTTTGTCTCATCCATTGTTACGTATTTAAGCAAAAACCCTATCTTGTTGATTTGAAACACTTGCAAACAACGCTCAGAATTGTCAACGCGTTGTTGTTTTTAATGGACTGTGAGCAAACGGGGCACCCACCTTGAACACATTCTTCTCATAGACAAACGTACATGAGAAATGGTGAATACACTTTCTTCTGATACGTTCAACTTCTCTGCTATCTCACGCAACTTAAATTTACGATCGACTAAATCGAGTTTGGGGATTATTTCGGTGTTTTCCGTGACAACTGCCGATGTTGGGTGACCTGAGCGTTCAGTATCACTTTTGTCTGTACGACAGCGTTTAAAGTCAGCATACTACATCTTAACCGGTGTTTCCGACGGAGCAGAGTATTAATAGCACTTATCAAGCCATTGCTTTTCTTGAACAGTATTTTTTCTAAGACAAAGTAATGCTTTATCAACACACGAAAGTCAGATTTTTCCTTTGTTTTGAAAACTTGCCACAGTAGCTTCACATAAAGAACTGTAATTTGTAAACTATTAATTTGATTGGGCCCAATATTTTGCCGCGTGACATTTAATGTTTAGTACGTCATAACAATTTTTATTAGTGACGCAATCTATATGTTACGCCCGGGTTTATATTGAGTGTAGTGTTATATATACAGGATGCGATTTGTCTTCTAACTTGTGCCAAATTGAAAATAACACTGGCATCTCATTTTAATGGATGTATTTACCAAAATTACACAAAACTTATCATGGAATGCTATAGAGGATATTTGTTAAACAAAACTGTCATTGGCTTCAACAGCAGCCATCATATGATTCGGAATCTCTTGCAAATTATCTGGACAGTATCCTTGTTTAAGTTGGTTAGTCCTTAATTTCAGATCTGCCATGTTTTGTTACTCTCTCACTCAACTGCGCTCCATACATAATAATCAAGGGAGTTTAGATCTGGGCAATTAGGTTGCCAGATGTAAGGAGTGATGTCGTCGCAAATAATCTTCTGACAGTCACGATTGAGTCCTGCTTGTGTGGCATCGTGTAGAGTAAGAATGCCTCACATATGGTCTTCATGCAGCTACCCTCTTGCTCCAAGGCAGCACTACCTCTTCCGGGAACTTGATGTAGGCCTCCGTATTGAGTTCGGGTTTCTGTGGAAAAATGAATGGAAACATAAAGTCGCGATCGCTAGTTATCATTCATAATCCAGTGGTATTGATTGGATCCATCAGCCAACTCATTCCGAATCCTTTAGAACTGTCGTCAGATTGACACTCAGACACGTTGAAATGAACAACTGATTTAAAAGCGAAACTATACAGCATACCGTTTATAAATTTCTACAGGAAAGAATTGCGACATAGTGTTTATTTTTTTTAATTCTCAGCATCCCTCGTTCGTGCGCATGTGTAGTCGTGCTAACAGAAATTTAGTCCGATAAAGTCCTAAAAATATAAAACGGGAAAGAATTAAATCTTTTCATTTTTTCATACATTTCCCCAGTATTGTTCTTGATATATAAAAATATATATCATTATTTCACACATGTACACACACAAACACAGATATGTATTTATATACAGACAGCCTGACGAGATTCTAATAAGCAGGCAGCGAAACACAACGGCTCTTGTGTTGCAGTAAAATATGTTTATATTTTATAAAAAATAATAATTAGAATATTACCATATATAATGCTCTACAAATTATCGAGCACTCGTAAAAAAAGGAAATAACTACAGTGGATTGCAAACACATTATTCTGTACTACTTCTAATATATATATATATATATATATATATATATATATGTATATATATATGTGTGTGTGTGTGTGTGTGTGTGTGTGTGTGTGTGTGTGTGTGTGTGTGTGTGTGTTGTCCTTAAAGCCGATTTTCTTTCTTGCATGTTTTATTAAAGAGTTTGTGCAGATTTTCATTTAATATCTCTTGTTTTCATACGGAGTATTCAGTTCGATCCTCACTGGGTCGCCGATACTTACGCGTTTGTGGACACATCAAGCCGCATTGATCACCATTGCATCGTGTTGAGTTTTTGTTTATTACTAAAGTAAGTCACGCTCTATACAAGGCCCGTGAACCACTCGAGGTTGATATTTAAAAGAAAATAAGAGGAAAACAAATAACAAATAAAATGATATATATGTCTCTAAAAACATAGTAAGATAAAATAGACTGGAGGTAACTGTTAAATAAATATAATGCCAATTCGTCACACTAACCTAAAATATCCTGGCATTCATTTTAATTTGCTATATATAATTACGGGTTGCCGTGTATTTGATATCGGCTCAGAATTTATCGAAGACCTTTATTAAGACCAAAAATATTATATTACCTACGTGTAATATTATCTGCAGAATGAGAAGTCGGAGAGCCGAGTTCGAATTCCGAATTGAATTCGTTGCATTCACTTACGCGAAAATACCCTTGGTAAAGAATTTACCCATCTCTCGTCCCTCTAGCTAAATGTTAAATAAGCAGAACAGATTGGGTTCAATAGCCTTGGTAGGCAACCAGTCTATAACAGAAAATAATGGCAATATACTGCCCGAAAATCTTATGTCCAGTCAGTTATGTCCCTTTCGAGACATGATTGTCCAAGCGTGTATCACGTATGGCACTTAACTGAGTTTTATTATAGGCAATATTGATTATTGTAACAAACATCGTACAAAGAGTTACATTCATTAAAAAAGGGTTACAAAAAATAATATGTGGCATTCAGTAAAATAGTTATAGCTACTGATTGAACTAGGAAGATGAGAAAAAAAACTCAACAAACATATCCTAAAGATTGCATATATATATATATATATATTTATTATTCATATAATAAAGCATTCTGCTACTCAATAGCTATAAAGCCTCTGTGTTTAATACCCCATTATCAGGCAGAAAATATGGTTAATTTACTTGGTTATATAAACAGATTAGGAGATTTGATAAAATAAATAAAATTAAACTGAATATTTATTTATTTATTTTATTTTTTAAATCTTTTTATCTATACATATATAAGCAAATAAATAAAACACATTTCACTCCCTGGTGATGGTGTATTAAAAACTGAAATTTTACAGCGATAAATATTAATATAATAATAATAATAATAATAATAATAATAATAATAATAATAATAATAATAATAGGCCGGACATTATTGTTAAAAACCAGAAAGAAAAAACTGTCAAAATATAAAGACCTGGAAATTGAAAGAGAAAAAATGTGGAAATTGAAAACAAGAGTTGTGCCAGTGATAGTAGGTTCACTTGGAATGATAAAAATCGGAACAAAACAACACATTGAAAAGACCCCTGGAAACCCCAGGATAAGAGATAAGCAAAAAATTGTCTTAATAAGTACAGCCCACAGACTAAGGAGAAATTTGTCTCTGTCACGCTAGGTATGATAGGGAAGGTAGAAAAAACATGAAATGGAGCCATAACAACACACGACTACCTGCCTTAGGTCTCCCTGCAGACTTGGTAGGTAGTGCGACCATAGCAGAAACCTAGATTTCACCCTTCGGCTCGTCAGGGTAAATTGGGTCTTCGTCTTGGGTTTTTTCATACATGTACTTCGTTTATTTCTTTTTTTTACTTCCCCTTTTTTTCCCTCCGAGTTCGTCCTCGGTGGGTTTTTCAAGACGAACTTAAATATAGTATAACTGTTACTAGTATTAGCAGAATTATTTTTGTTACTATTAATATTGTTATATTTATTATAGTTATTATATATATATATATATATATATATATATATATATATTATTATATATATATAAATATATATATATATATATGCATATATATATATATATATATATATATATAAATCGAGGGAGATAAATATATGTCATTTATAAAAGAAAAGTGGGAACTATTTTATGTATATATATATTTTTCTATACAGATTTATATATATATAAGTGCTTGTAGGTATATATATATATATATATATATATATATATATATAGGCCTGGCGATAAACTTCAAGGATGAAACATACTATCGCTACTCATTGTTGATATCATCAGACACTCTTATATTTATATATCTATATCTATATATATATATATATATATATATATATATATATATAAAGTACGCATATGTATATATATTTTTCATACAGATTTATATATATATAAGTGCTGTAGGTATATATATATATATATATATATATATATATATATATATATCAGATGATTTAAAGTTGATTAAATAAATCAAGCGTCGAATATTTTAATATGTTTTCTAATTACTCACAAACACCTGTGATTGTGTGAACGCGTTGGACTGTGATCGTGTGTCAATGAAGAACAAGAAAAATCAATATCTCTTCATTTACTTCTGTTTACACACTTAGAATAGAAACCAGCCTTTGCCAGGGTTTCTCTTAACAAAGAAACATTAATAGATATACAAGAAACGCAGGAAGGGGTAGTTTTAACTTTGCGTTTCTAACAGTACCACATGTGATGATTAAAATTTCAAATGAAAATGTTGTTCTATCAGTCACGGTGAGCCGAGTTACTGAGAAAATTCCAAACTCTGAATCAGTGCTCAGGGGAAAGTGTGAGCTGATGTAGAACAGAAAAGTGAATCTATTCGTGACAGACAAAGGTGAGGGCTTCTAGCCATGGACAGATCAGAATACATTTTCAGCCTGAAGGTCAGTAGGTAAGATTCTATTGAAACGTCGGCTTATTTAATCCCGGATTTAATTATACGAAATGTGATTCTGTTATTAAGGCTTACAGAAAGATACATTTTGGCCTTGTGAAATAATTTGGCATTTTCCATTGCTTTTCTGTATAGATGAATGAATGTTATCGTTCTTGTGAAGAAAACCAGTATGAATGGAAGTTAGATTCAATTAATGCAATATGACCTGGTGATTTCTCAAATAAACAATGTTGAATAAAGTGTCAGTGTTTGTCCTTGAGAACAGAATATTCCACAGAGTAATGTTGCCAATAGAAACACTGTATTTCTCTTGTTTGTTGATATTTCTTTGCTTAACATATAAGATCATTTGGACAACTTCTCTTTTGACAGATTTTGCCAAGGGGATCAGCTTCATAAGGAAAGGCTTTATTGGGGAATCCAACTAACGAGAAAACATACCAAAGTAAAGATTTTCCAGACTGTCATATATTAGACTGTCATTAATTAGAATCTTGCCCATATTTCTATCATATTCTAATTTTCAAGTAGAGTGCTTGATATTTAGAGGGCTGATCTTACAGAATATTACGAAGATATGCATAAGGCTCTCTACCAAAGAGATATAACACGTTCCTAGGCGCACCCGAACCAACCTTTGCTGTACCTCGGCCAATCCACCCACGTTGTATTTAACCCTCTAGGGCCATTCGTATCATATTTGATACAGTATGAAAACAAGCCTTGAAAGAAATATTTTCCTGAAAAATTTTTTAAGAGAAATATTTTATAAATTTCAAATAAAAGCAGTACTGACTGCTCAGTCAATGAATACCAAATGTTTCCTTATAGGGAAATACCAAATGTTTCCTCATAGGGAAATACCAAATGTTTCCTTATAGGGAAATACTGTATCAAATATGATACGAATGGCCCTAGAGGGTTAATTGATTTAGGACCGGCTGAAGAAGGATTGCCTGTTATTAACTGGCTAGGGTCAGTCTAGGCTTGCAAGAGTGTGGTATATAGTTAAAACACAATCCGAGATTCGTACAGGGCGTTAGTCCTTTAGTCAGAGCCACTAGATACAATATTTAGCTTCTTCGGGGCACCAAATATAACACTGATCTGGTCACTACTACCAGATATAACATGTTATTCGGTTCCCGGTAACAAGACAACGGAATAGAGCCAGTTCGATACTACAACAACACGCATGTAGATTTATATTTATATATATACAGTGATATATATGTTTTATATATTAAGAGATAGCATTGAGTAAATTCTAAGACAAAATGAAAAGCTTGTGACGTTTTATCTGTTAAAACTTCATCAAAATGAGTTTGTTGATATTGTTATGACTACACATGCCCATGAACAGAAGATGCTGGGAGTTTCAATATTTCGAAATCATTTTTAATATATATATATATATATATATATATATATACATATATATATATATATATATATATATATATATATATATATATATATATATAATTGTACGTTTGGGCAGTAATCCCCCCTCTATAGTGGTTTCATTGAAGACGATTTATAAGGCACTGCAATTACACTTTTTTTATTGTATTTTTACTGCATTTGTACAAATTGTTTGTTTCACGGTTATAGAGTCTGTAAAAATAATATCCAAATTATCATTGGCTCAGTCTGCTTTAGTTTCATCTATTACCAGTTACCAAAAATTTATTTGTTTGACTGAATATGTAAATAATTTTATGGCAATAGAAATGTTTAATTCTAGAACACAGTCAGCGTATTGTGGCTCTGTTCATAACTGATATAAATTAAGAACACGGCCACAATGAACAAACATTTTATGGACCTTTACAATGTACATAGACAGATAATCAAAGCTAATCGCCAAACATAATGATCACAGAATGTTTTTTTCTTATTGACATAGTAGTGACTGTAGACTGTCATGCAATCTGATCTTCCAGAAACTATCAAAGTACAGGGACCTTGAATTTAAAATGAAGTCACATGGAGACAAAAATAATTCCAGTTGTGATCAGAGTCCTCGATTTCATTAAAAAAGATTCTAATATATGCATTGAAGGGGTTCTATGTAGCCGATACTTAATAAAATTGCTAAAATTGTTCTCACAAGTACAGATCACATGTTATAAACAGCTTTATCTTTGTAAAATGATGCTATTCTGACTTTAAGTTTTTGCTTGCGACCCACAAGGAAATGAATATACAACAAAAATCAAAGGAAATATTAATAGCAATACTAATAATAATATATAGAAAATACCTTCTCATACATATGGTTGCGCCATCAGAACAAAGATATATCTGTCAAAAATATGCAGAATGATTCTTAAATTTGAAAGCAGGTGATACTTGAAACTACTATTATGGTAAAGCTAATTTGAAGATAAACTGCTTCCATTCAATGACCAAATACTTAGCTTTCCGGTTGAACGTCACACCATAATTTATCTTAAAAGGGTTTACATAAAAATAAGTTTCTCAAGTCTATTGTTATTGCTCTTTCTAGAAGTGATAAAAGTTTCCTTCCTAATCTTTCGTTAAAGGTAGTGTGGAAAGTTCGCACTATGTCAGTGGATGTGATTCTTTTTTATGTAACGTGTCTCTTCAAGACGTACGCGATCATGACCCTACACAACTTCCTGTTCTATGTAGCTCCTTATAAGTTTTGTCTTGTTATTTTTTCCAAACCCTGTTCTACGATACATTTCCTCAAGTCCATCAAATATATCATGCACTGTTTTCTCCTGTCCCACTTTCCCCTCTAACTGCCCTGTGAGTATCCGATTCTCCAAGCCCTTATTCCTCATTACATGTCCAAGATATTTTAACTGCCTCTTCCTGATGTGAAGTATAAGTTTGTTTGTTTGTTTTTTTCCAATCTTTTCAAATCCTTGTGGTTACTCGCATATTTGATGCATGGCATCGTAGAACGGCGTTTCTGTTGATTCGAATCTCTTCTTTAATACTCTACTTAACTTTTGGAATTTGTCCTTGGCTAGACATTTTGGATCTCAGTGTTCCACTTTCCGTCCTCTGGTGAAATACTTCCAACTATTTAAATTCTGTACTTGTTTGATTTTAGTATCATTCTGTAATTGATATTTTGGACTCATCGTTTGGCTGATGAACATATATCCTGTCTTAATGCATTTTATGTTTAGTCTCTCTTCTCGCTTTCCTTTGCTACTGGAGTATTAACACAACTTCATTGCCTACTGGCTGTCAAATTCAAGGAAATTACATCCATACATAAAACAAAGTAAACACGTCTGACACTCATTCTCATAATTAAACGAATTCTGTTGTTTTATACGAACAAAACTGATTCAGTTACATTATAAAGAAGAGAAACTAAAATAACTGTCTTTGAATTTGTTTTGCAATGAACCATTGTAATTCACTTCTTTCAATTTGAAAGAAAGATAATACTCAATAATAAGAGTGTATTTACATTTGTAGAGATGTGTTTAAGATCTAGTTATTTCTTTGTTTTATATACTACATATGTCATATCCCTTTTAGATGTTGCTGGTGTTGAAAGTCTTCAAGCGTCTTTATTATTACACTGTATATTTTTTGTGAATCTGTAAGCCATATTTATGACGAACTACATTGTCTTCTTCAAGGCCACATTAATTCAGTTAACAAAAACCATTTTAATCATTCATCTGAGAAAGCATATATATATATATATATATATATATATATGTATAAGTAAAGTGTACCTTGCGAGCCAACAAACCTACCAAGGTTTCATTCACCTAAGCGGATCGTCAGGGAACGCCAGGGAACGTTGGAAGTTATAAGTTTGTGTTTATATATATATATATATATATATATATATATATATGTGTGTGTGTGTGTGTGTGTGTGTGTGTGTGTGTGTGTGTGTGTGCGTGTGTATACTAACGGCCATAATTATTAGACTTCCCAAGTCTTTTAAAAGAAATGATGTATTTCATATTATTTTCTAGTATTGGTTGCCAAGTGAATAATTGTAAATGGAAATAGAATGGTTCTTTTGTTAATACTGCACAATAACATGTGCATCAAATTAATTTATCAATATTTAATAATTACCTATACTGCAAATTCATCAATGAAAGAATGAAGAACGAGTTCATCTTTGCTTCCTTGCCTTGTAAAATTTTGCAAAGTAATAATAGGAAAAGAACCATTCTAATTTCATTTATAATTATTCACCTGGCAATAAATACTAAAAATAGTATGAAACACACCTTTTCTTTAAAAATAACTGGGGTTTCCTAATAATTATGGCCGGTAGTGTATATTCTAGAAATTTTTAACCATTTTTTGACAGCATGCATGTATTGTCAGTACTCGAAATATTTAAGGAGATTTAACATAAAAGACAGCTTCGGAGAGACTGATAAAAAATATAGCAAAAATACTTCTGATTCTGCTAAATATACATTTCCGAAAGATAAATGCAAGTAACCAATTTATATTTATCAGCATTTGAGAGAACAGCATATAAAGACATGGCAAAAACAAAATTCCTTACGGCGTGTAAAAGCACATTGAAGACTTTAATGTCATCCTGGCATAATGGCTGGCTAAAAAATCGGTCAATTCAGTTAGTTGTTTCTATAAGACACTATAATTCCTGACGCGAAGAGAAGCCGTATATACTTTATACGCCATAGAATCTCCTCAAGGGAATAATTGACAAACCGTTGACCTGTCATGGAAATATTGAATGCGAAGGAAAATAATTGCTTTTGGGTAACAATGCCTTAGGGTCCATAAATCCAAATTACGATATAGTGAGAGAAAAATAAAAGTACGTTTCAGTGGATTAGCGTCCCTCAATTCTTATCTATCTATCTAGCGACCCCTCCACACACACACACACACACACACACACACATATATATATATATATATATATATATATATATATATGATTAAAGGCTGAAGAAATAGTAATTTTGAAAGATTTTTTGAAATGTAAGATTTGTTGTTTTCTCATGAGTAATTTTGCTGAAAGCTCAAGATTAGAGATTCATTTCGTCTTATTATTTATTCAAGGACTTTCCCATCCATTTTTGATAGTTTCGTCTTTGGCGTATCCTGATACTTTTGATATCATATGACGTAATTTTTTGTTTATTGATTCATATATATATATATATATATAGTTGTTTTTTTTTTACTTCTAAATCTTTTGTAGATAATGTAGAGCCGGAAAATACTGGAGATAATAATGATTTATAAATATAATACTACTGATTAACTCATAGCTGGGAGAAGAGGAGGTAACTCAATAACTTTCCTATTGACATTTGCGCGTAAATGGATGTAACAAGGTTGACGGGAACTGGAACACGGCTTTCTGATTTTCAATTCTGAAATATAATACTTTACACCACTTCCACATCGACGCTTAAAGCAGCTGGTTTTTCTATGCAATCACACATCCAGGTACAGACCAGGCTTCGGATATCGTACGAGGTTCGATATGGCAACGTATATATATGACGACATAACACTATGATACAAGTTAAAATACAAAATTGACATCAGCTGAAAAACATTACACCATGAAATTAATAAAATAATGAAATAAATGTAACCGTAAACAGATCTATCAACTTAAATCAGGTATTTGTATGAAACATATCTATCATCTTGGTAAAAGTACTTTTTTTTTTAATTGTATCACCCCGAGCAAGGCGGTAATACCACTGATATGCAGAGGAATAAACAAGAGTTAAACGATTAAGTAGAAGAGAGTGAAGTGGAAGACGAACTAATTAAAAAGGAGCAAGAGAAGGATGGAAATACAGGTGTGATGATATTTGCAACGGTGGAGAGAAAGGAAAGGATATACAGGCTGGTGAAAGAACTAGAGTCAAGTGGTTAATAGATGAGTATTGACTTTGCATTTAAATTCCTGGAGGTTGTAGCCGTCAGGAAAGCAAGAATATGGAAGCGAGTTCCACAGGCGGGAAGTGCGAGAGAAGAAGCTGCAGGAGTAGAATTGTCGTCTGCATTTGGTTAATCTAACTGTGAATGAGTGGGACCCAGTTGCCAATCTGGTGGTACGAGCAAACACCTGTTGTAGAAGCACCAGTGACTTAAGTTCACTGGAGCAGAAGCCATGAAAGTATTTATAGAAGAGACAAAAGGAAGCCACATCTCGTTGGTGGGGAAGTGGCTGTAGTCGAGCCGCTAAGTCGGTACCTATCACATTACTGATTCTCCTTTGGAGCCTGTCGAGAACACTGAGATGAACAGCAGGGGCGCTGACTATATATGGCTGCAATATTCCATACACGGACGAATGGTTGATTTGTATATATGCAGGATGGATTCAGGCGGGTAAAACATCCTGACTCGACACAGTGACCCAACATTCTTAGCAGTAGATTCAGCTATGGACACAATGTAGTGGTTCCATTTGAGATCAGAAGAGTAGGTAAGGCCGAGGAGGTGCAGGGAGACTCGTTTGGTCCATGCTTATAGGAGGCAGGAGAGGTTGCCTGTGATGATTGACAGACAACTACTTGGTCTTAGTCGCATTGAAATTGAAAAGCCACTTCTTGCCCCAATACACCACAAAGTGTAGATCCCGTTCAAGGTCAGCAGCCACGACTCAATTATAATGAGTCTAACGAGAAAAGCTTACTAAACCTTACACCACGTCGAGGTGTCCTGGGTGATTTTCTAAGTGCAAATTTGATGTTGCACAAGGTTAAAAGTATGCGGAACCCAGTGATGTTCAAACTTACTACTCAGTTGTGATGATTCTAACCAGAAAAGCTTGCTAAACATTACACCAAACCGAGGTATCCTATGTTGAATTTCTAAGCGCCGCTTAGAAGCCCGAAAATATACGATACCCAATAAGAATCGAACTTACTACTCAGTTGCAATAGGTTTTTCAAAACAAATTTGCTGACCATTTACACGATGTTGAGGTACGCTCAACATGATATAATGAAGAGTAAGCTTCTTTTTCTAGAACAATTATGACTGAGTACTGAGTCCGATGTTCGACTGGCGACCTATACTTTCGGCATTTTGCTATGTCTAAGCTATGCATAAAAAAAAGTTATTGATATTGTTATGTCGTCCTCAATCATATACACATACATAATCGTACTTATAAATAATCAAGTATATTTGATTAAGATCAAATGAATACTGTTCCCTCGCAATATTATTACAAATGAACCAAAATAGTGTTTGCCGTTTTATTTATTATAAGAAAAGGTACACAACAAACCGTTAATCGTCAAAATAATCTCCATCGATATCCAGAACCTTTGTCAACGTGCCTCCAAATGTGTAATGCCCTGGCGGTACAAATCAGGTGTTTTCGACTCAAGTCTTATCTCATTATTACATTGGTAGAATGTCTCTTAGTTAAGTCGCTGTATGATATATATGTCCAACCGTGCAACATACGGCCTGACATTATCATGGATGAATAGACAAATTTGCTGACCATTTACACGATGTTGAGGTACGCTCAACATGATATAATGAAGAGTAAGCTTCTTTTTCTAGAACAATTACGACTTAGTACTGAGTCCGATGTTCGACTGGCGACCTATACTTTCGGCATTTTGCCATGTCTAAGCTATGCATTAGAAATTACAATAATACAGTATTTTTTATAGATATTACAATTACATTAATACACTAATAGTGCTAGAAGTATGTACATTGCATAGGAAACACGGATCCGGCTGCTGTATGCCTACCAAGAAATCGCATCAAGAACACGACTTAGGTAAAGAAATTGAATTCTTGTCGGTATTCGCCATTTTCATTGTTTTGTAGTCGAAATGGGATTTATGAATGTCCCAGCCGAATTTCATAGTGCACTGATGATTGATATATGGCTGGGCAAGGCCTCCAAATAAAATCTGATAAAAAGAATTATTCATATTTAAACACGACACAAATATTTTCCTAATGGATGAGCATATAGATCGATTTCCCATTCAGTAAGAACTCAGACCGGGAAAATTTATAGAGAGTAATAAATGCTGCAGTTAAGACTAGGCTTGTACGAGTGAAGGAAGTTAGTGTGACGAATGGGCATGAGAGAAATAAAAAGAGGTAAATGAAGACACTAGTCCTTGTGAAGAGTAGAAACCAATGTTCACGGTGGCTAAAATGAAAGAAATTGAAAGACATATAGATAGAAAATAAACACATTGGCTTAAATGAAGATTTAGAAAAGTTCTAAACATCTATTGCCAAACGTTAAATGGCCGATAAAAGCCATTTGAGGATGGCACATTTTTTCTTTTGCGATATTTCCTTGTTTTTCTCTTTCTATGGGTTTCATTTAAACAAAAAGGACATCGTTTACTAGATCTGATTTTATACACACACACATACACAATATATATACATATTATTCACATATATATATATATATATATATATATATATATATATATATATATATATATAAAACATAGTGATGACCCACGCATACTGTCTTAATAATATGTATAGGAAAAACTACTGAAAAGTTATAAGTTTAGAAATGTATTTTTTGACAGTATTTATTTATTTCTATTATTATATTTGATATTTCAGACCGTCCTCGGCCTTTCATCAAAAACAAATGGTTTTAAAATTTAAATTAGAAGCGTTTTCGCAAGGAGCGTTCGTGGAAATATTGTTTATATAACGTGACGCAGAAACCGACAGATTTTTTAAATATTTGTAAACGTAGACCTATCTTTAATAATACTTATAAATGTTGTTTTAAAGAAAGTTTTTAAGTGTATCTAAAAAATGTTTAACTATTGAAATATTTATAAAGATTCAAAACACCTAAGTCCCTATTTAACCCTAGCCTGTGTGTATTTAATTTTAAAATCCAGTATTTTTCTTTCTTTCTGCGTGAGTATGTAGAACTAAAATCAGAATCTATTAGTAAACAATTGCAGTTTTCTAATGTGTGCCCTGGTTGATTGAAGTGTTCTGCTATCGGTGAATACGGATTGTTTTGGCGTATGCTTAGTTTATGATTATTGAAACGGAATCTAAAGCTATTTTCAGATTTACCAATATATCTACTATTTGGACATATTGAACAGTATGAACATATATATACGTGTGTGTGTGTGTGTGTGTGTGTGTAGGTATGTATATATATTAGCTTTTATGATATTTCCAAACAAAAAGTAAATGCCAGAGAACTTTTAAAAACTGTTGGTTCTCTTTAGCTGGATGCGTGTATATATATATATATACATATATATATATATATATATATATATATAAACAAGAAAACTTATCTTAGTCGGCGTGTTTTGTTCTCTGATGAATTTTACCAAAGCAAATGTTAGGATTTTATTTTGTGACAAGTATTTGTATAAAAAATATTTTAGATTTTCAATTTTTGAGGGTAGAAGATAACTCATGAATATTCACCAGAGTAGCAAAAAGTTTAGCACGAATAATTTTGGGATCTTGTGTATAAATACTTGGCACAAACTAACATTTTTACATTTGCCTTGATAAAGTTCATTAGATGATGAAACGTGACGGTTAGGATACGTTTTCATTTTGTTTATATTCATATTGAACTTTAATAGATATACTATGTCTGAATTTTTCATTTATAAACGAGTTATTAAGCAACTCAGAAGTTATTTGCAAAGCAAAAGTAGATTACTTAAATGATCAAAACAAACAATATTTGGGGTCAACCAAAAAGAGTTTTATGACTAGATGGAATAATTATAGGTATACCGTTAAACCAGGAAACCTAAAAAATTGTATAAAATTAGCTAGCCATGTATAGAAATTTAACTTAAAATATGGAAAAGACCAAGACCTAACGTTGAGTATAATGAAAACACCAAGCCTAACAGCGGTGGCAAAATATGTAGACTGTGCCATGAAAAAAAGTTAATTATTATGTTATTCTCTAACAAAAATGAATTACTAAATGAAAAACCAAAAGTCATGACCAAGTGTAACCATACCATACCAACAAATGAAAATATTCTAACTTCTCCTGATTTTGAAAATTTCACGTTCATAAAAAATCCCAGTTAGATGTGTATTTAGAAAAAAATAGTAAAATCAGTTATTATGAATCGCTTAAAGACCCCAAAAACTAGAAACCTGTGTTGCATAATAACTCGTTTACAACTTGTATAAATATATATATATATATATATATATATATATATATATATATAATGGGTCATTAATAATTCATCGGCTTGTCACTATAAAAAGACGTCGTCTGAGGTCTATCAAAATACAGGCTTCCCACCCGGGCATATTTCAACATTCTGAAAAAAAAATTACACGTGTGGTTGCTGTATAAACTGTTTGTACCTGGAATGTAGAATTATACAATTCTACTTTTCAGATAAAGATGTTTTATACAGCAACCACATATGTACATTTCTTTCTTATTATTTGTTTGTTATAATATTTTTTATCACTCTGTATGATTTGTTCGTATGTAGTTTTAAACAGTTTCTTATTATTTCCCTTTTTCTCTCTTTTTCTACAAATCTGTTTTTGTGCCTACGTAAAAATTATTTTGCATTCAAAATCTTACTTTATTTGCATTCTGTTAAACGTATTAATGTTTGGCCTAAAACTAAATTCATTAAGATTTTTAAGTATGGCTTCTTCTTTCAAAACGTTATTATTTTAGATTAAATTGACTTCAAATACGTCTTGACAAAATGTTTCTTTGTTTACACGGTTTAATTCATAAACGGAAATTACATTTATCCTTGTTTCCAATGAACAGCTTATCATTCAAATAATTTCATGACCGTAGTGATGACCATATGTGTTCGAACCTTGTGGACTGACGCTAGAGAATAACAAACAGAAATTGAAAATAGCGTAAACCATTTTGTTTCAAGACATTCAAGAGCGGCAACAACTAAAATGGATATCACTTGTAACTGAAACGGAAAATAACAACAGACTGAAGATGCTGACTTTCCACATTACTTCCAATAAAAGCTTAGAAAGAAAACCCTCATTATTACAGGAAGAGTAATAGCAGGTATTGTAATTGAGAAACATGTTTTTGGTGTGCTGAAAAGTTGTTGTACTAGAAAGATTCTATAATATTCAACCAAGAGTAATACTGGCTTCTTGGTCACCGGATAATCTTTTTTATTTTTAAATGTAAATGCGTGGAATATTTTGGATGGTAAAGTATATAATAGTGTATGTGTATGTTTATATAGAAACGCTTGTCTGTTTTGGGTGAATGTTGGACTGGGCGGTAGCATTAGTTAAAAGATGCGTGCGCTCGCGCGTGTGTGTGCGCTTGCGCATATTAATACGTACATCACGTGTATTGAAGCAACGACAAGTTTTAAATATATGTGTAAGAAATATTTCGGATGGTATTTTATGGGATAGTGCATGTGCCTGTTTATGTAGAAACGCTTGTCTGCCATAGTGTATGTTAAACGGTAAACGTTAGTTAATATAAATGTGTAATGAGCAAAATACTAACACACAGGAAGATCTCGATAGAAACGAAGAAAAGAGTGCTAGACTGCTACGTGATGTCAGTTCTTCAATACGGCTGTGAATGCTGGACAATATCATCAAAAATGAGGACAAAACTGGAAGCGGCCGAAATGTGGTTCTACAGAAGGATGCTACAGATATCGTGGACTGAGCATACAAGCAACGACGAAGTGTTAGAAAGAATGGCAACAAAAAGGAAATTGATGCTGAGCATCAGGAAGAGACAACTGAAGTTCCTGGGACATGCAATGAGGAAGGAGAGCCTGGAGAACCTGATACTGACTGGTCAGATAGAAGGAAGGAGAAACAGAGGAAGGCAGCGGATAACATATTTGCAGGATCTGATCAGGTGGATGACGGAACGGGGGTTGCCAGGAGCAACAGGAGCAAACATACTAAGAGCCACAAGGGATAGGGAGACGTGGAGATCCATGATCGCCTACGTCCTGAAGGGACAGGGCACATAGAAGAAGAAGAAGCGTAAGCTAATTGTTTTAATACACGTGACACATATTTGATCAATAAGAACTAAACACAAATATTTTTATATCTACTTGATTCCTATACATCCCTTATAATTTCTTTGAAATCCCTTGTACCTTGTTTTTTCTCTTACTGTAACCCCCTGCGCACCATTGGCGGTTCTTTGTGATGAAATGATTAAATATCAAGAAAATAAAAAGAAAGATGAGCTGCCAAATGAATTTTCAATTTTCAATCCAGAGGTTTGTGCTATAAACCTAGCATACGACTTCATCTCTAGAAATAAAACTAAAACTAAAACTATGTCTCATTCTCTGACACCCTATTAAAAAAAGTAAGCAGTTATATTTTAGCAACACTGGCAAAATTGCTAGACCAACCACACAAATAATAAACTTCTCATAATGAAACTATTTTTAGGTGAATGGAAATAAATATGTAGAAAATAAAAAAGGACGTTCTAAACGCATAGTCATCAGCAAAAAGAGGACCCCAAAATTCCAACTACCATTTGGAGACACTAAAATCATATAGGTACAAAAACTTAAATATTTGGGAAGCATTCTGACAGAGTATGGGACATGCAAAAGTACGATCCGAAGAGGAATTGGCCTGTTCAACAACGTTTTCAAAAGCTTAGCAGTGTATTAAGTGACAGGTAGATTTCACTGGAGAAAAAAATAATAAGTACTGGACTGTTGTGCGACATCTGTCCTTCTATATAGCAGCGATGCTGGACAATCTCATCAAAGGTGAAGAAGATACTCAAAGCAGTATAAATATGGTCCTACAGAAGGATACTAAGGATACGATTTAACGAGCATGTGAGCAACAAGGAGGTTCTAGAGAGGATGTAAACAAAAATGACACTCATACTTAAAATCAGAAAGAGACAGCAGAAGTTTCTGGGACCAGTAATGAGAAAGAAGGCTTGGAAAACTAAATACTCGCATGACTGATGGAGGGTAACGAGAGACAGGGGAAAAGCAAGCGCGAGACATACTTGATGTGCTTGGGCAGGTTGATAGAGGAGCGGGGTTCGGGAGCGGGGTTCTGCGGCAAGTATGAAATGGCAAGGTATATGTGGCCCATGTGTAGTCTAGATCGCGTTACTTCGTTTTCTTTATACGCCGTGTCCTTTCCTTTTCCTAAAGAAAACGAAGTAACGCGATCTAGACTACACATGGGCCACATATACCTTGCCATTTCATACTTGCCGCAGAATAAAGATCAACCAACATGCACAATGGTGAAATACATTTTAGCTGAATATACTTTCTTAGCACCTTTAAGAAAGAAATACTACAAGGGAAAAAATATGGAAAAATTATTTGAAAATACTGAAGTTGTCAACATAAATAATGAAGCTATTAACATATACCTTAAAGAAATATGTCTATATCAATAGATATAACACCTACAATAGATCATGGACAAACCATACAATTTTTAAAAACACGGACACTTAAACTAAAATATTAAATTTAAAATATCTGTATTTGAATGGAAACGATACATGTCCCAAGTTGTTTAAGACATCTATAAAACAAATGCCTGTAAATAAAAACTGAAATTTTTAATTTCAATTTCTACACGTGACTAGCCAATTTTGTAAATTTTTTTCAGTTTTCTATTTTAATCGTAGATTTGTGATTGAGCAACCTGGTCTCAAAGGTGTCTTTGGTTGATCCCCAATATATTTTGTTTTGACCATTTAAATCATGTACTTTTGGTGTGTAAATGACTTCTTTTGTATTACAAATTCCTTGAAGTGAGCATTTTGGAAAATCTTTATCTATCAGTTTTAAAAATATTTGTACTATTTGGGTTTTTACCTTTAACTTAAATGTTGGCTTGAACCAGATAATGTTTCATTTTCTATTACCGTTTTTTGTTTGTCTGTTTTTACAATATAATTGTATTGAACACTTTTTAATACAAATGTCCAAAAACTAAGTAATTAAGCAATCAATATATATATATATATATATATATATATATATATATATATATATATATAGGAAGATTATCGAAACTGGTTATAAACAACCAGAAATTCTATCCTATGGCTATAAATGTCGCAGGTTCGTATCTTGCCGAATGACACTTTTTTTCGCAACAAAAAGTTATTGTAAATAATCAGGGTAGTAGAAATAAATATATAATACTGTTTGATTATAAACAGAAAATCTACTTAAATACTATATCAATCAAATGTTATGTTCAAACAAATCATTTCATAAATATATATATATATATATATATATAACTGGATGTGCTCAGCCTCTTTTAGACATCAATACTCCGATGAAAAAACCTAAGAAAACTATTTGAAAATACTGAAGCGGTCAACATAATGAAATAGGTTTATAGCAATCTACACCTACAACTGACCATCTACAAACTTCTTTTTCTATGTTCCTTTTCCTTTAAGGACGTAGGCGATCATGGATTTCCACGTCTCTCTACACCTTGTGGCTTTTAGACACTTTCTTCTCTTACACCACTTTATTCCCGTTCTGTCATCCACCTGCTCAGGCCCTTCAAATAATTTATCCGCTGCTTTTCCCTGTCTCTTTCTCTCTATTTGATCTGTTAGTATCAGGTTCTCCAAGCCCTACTTCTTCATTGCAAGTCCTAGGAACGTTAGCTGTCTTTTCCTGATTTTCAGTATTAATTTCTTTTTCGTTTCCATCCTTTGTAAAACATCATCATTGTTCACATGCTCGATCGATGATATCCACATCATCCTTTTGTAGAACCACATTTCAGTTGCTTCAAATTTTTCTTTCATCTTTGATGATACTGTCCAAGATTTACTGCCCTGTTGAAGAACTGATATCACATAGCAATGCAGTACTCTTTTCTTTGTTTCTAGCGCCATTTTCCTGTCTCTTAATACTCTACTCAGCTTCTGGAACTCGTCGCTTGCCATGCCAATTCGCCTTCAGATCTCTGTGTCGCATTTTTCGTCTTCTGTTAGAACGATTCCCAGATATTTAACTTTTTGTACCGGCTTAATTTTAATATCCTCCACCTCTATTTGACATTCTGGGCTGCCTTTTTTGCTGAGGGCCATGCATTCGGTTGTCTTGTAGTTTATTTCTAGTATTTTGATGTCACTCTCTTACCTTCTGTAGGAGGTTTTGTAATTTCCTTTCTCTGTCTGCTATCAGTATTCTAACATCTGCATACCTTATGTTGTTCAAATTGTGGCCTCCAATGACGAATCTTGGCATAACTCCTAGGGTTCTCAGAATAGTCCCGCTGTACAAGTTGAATAGAATCGGTGAGAAGACACATCCTTGTCTTACTCTCCTTTCTATATTTGTATATCTACAAACTATATATCTATGAAACTTCAATTTACCTTGAAAGTATAAAACTTTGTACAAAATATGCAGTTTAAGCTATAAAATATGTAACAGATGTTTACTTTCGGCATTAAATTACCTATAGGCGCTCATATGCTGCCAAACAAAACAAGTAACCAACCAAAATTGTGTTAAATTTCCGTAGCAACTTCATTCCAACGTCTCCAATTTGTAGCTGGTATCTTCAGTCTTATTTTCTGCTAACGACCATACATTCTGTTTTCTTACAATTGGTTTTATTTTTTTTCTATTGCAGTCCATTACTTTTCTTGGAGTGTCTGCAATTTTTTTTATCTGTCTTCTATCAAAAGAGTGTAGGAAATGTTTTTTAAGATCCCGAAATCCAAAGATGGAATAGATAAAATGCCATACAAAAGCTAAAGAGTTCATTAAAATTCCTTCACTGCCTTTCATTAGCAAGGCTGACAATAACCGCCAGGAGAGTAACTCGTTACCTCTTCTTGGGCTAAAAGTCTCGGCTGACATGATTGCTAGGTTAGTTGTTAAGAAAATTGTTTCACTGTCTTCTGAATCTAACTTCCATAGTCATAAGTCTACCATAGTCATAAGTTTTCCATAGTCATAAGTCTACCATGCATCCATGTTTAGAATACACCTAGTACATATGATCCGGTTCTTCTTTTTTACATCTAGAGATTCTTGATAAAATCCAGAGAAAAATTAGCAATATTTTTGGTAGTAATCTGGCATCTTGGCTTTAGACACTACAGTAAATTTGCCTCTCTGTGTCTTTTCTACAAATATATCCATTATATCTGCTGTGGATATTCGTCGCCAGTTTGTTGTGGAGTTGTGGCGAAACTTCGCCTCAAATTTGTTTGTGCTGGATGGAAGACACGGAACAAGAAGGTAGGTTAAAAATAGTGTATTAGTATAGCAAGAAACAAGATATCCAAAGAAAGTGTTAATAATAAATAATATAGAAATAAGTAAGTCCAAATGAATTATTACGCTGCCTGACTAGTAGCTGTCGTTAACTGTTCTCGTTAACTGTTGTACTTGACTGCTCATACTTGCGGTATTTAGTTGCCTTCCCACTAAGGCAAAATGTGGCCCAAACACTTTTAATTTTGTTTATCCGGGTTATATTAAAGGGCCAAAATTTTCTGTCTAATTTTTACCAAGACGAGATTCTACTTTTCGGCGGAGACACGATTGGGTTAATACTCACCGCCCAAAGTCAGAGAGCTCGACAGTACGCAAGGCTGTTACTGGGCGTAACTGCGGTGTTTAATTGTCTTTCTAGTTAAGACAAGATGTGTCACAAGACATTTTTGATGTGGATTATCCGGGCCATATTACCCGGCGAAAAAATCCTGTCTAATTTTCTCCAGACGAGACTTTACCTTTCGACTGGGTTAATACTCTCAGCCTGAAGGCAGACAGTTCGACTGGGCGTATCTGCTCTCTAGAAGTCACGAAGATAATTTATATATAGCAAGAGGAAAAGTTCATTCCTTGCAATAGGGCACCATAACAGTAACTCTTCTCTATTGTAGTAAGCGCAATATTATACTGACAAGGTCTCACCAATTTAAAGTTGAATTGACTAGATGCAACCCTATTTTCTTTTCCTAGACTTCTCGCTTGTGGAACTCTCTTCTGTTTCCATGATGTCCAGTCAACAGAAAATAAATGCTATCAGCTGGTTTCCTCATAACCCTTTGTTTGTTCGCTCTGTAGTAAAGGTTTTGTTTCTAATTATTCAACACTGAGAACCCCCTGTGTCTTAGTGGCTTGACTGCCTGGCTTAGGGTAAGCACGATTAAGGAAAAAAGAACAAAAAAATTATAAAACAAAGAAAAGAGAACTAAACATCTATACTAATAAATGCTGAACAATCCTCTCAGAGATTAAAAAGACCTCTAGAGAATAATTCCGAGAATACGACGGGCAAAAGATATGAGCAACGAGGAATTTATCAGGAAGATGGAAATGGAAGGAAACTTTCATTTTGAGACTAATATAGTTACTGGGACCTCTAAAGAGCAAAAAGGGCTTAGAAAATGTAAAATTCGCAGAATATAATTTAAAATTAGCAGGATATGTTGAAAAAAGGATGGATGAAAGAAAAGAGCAGATAACCTACGTAAAGAGTAAATGGATTAAAAATCAATAACAGTGATATCAACGGAACAAACATTATTTAGGAAGTTGTGGAGAGACATATACCAATGTCCTGAAGGGTCACGAAGATGATTATTCTGTGTATCTTCTCTTTCACTTTAACCGTGACCTTGTGCAACTCTACACTAGTTAATGAATATAATTACTTGGTTTGTTGATGTCGATAATAGAAATATTGGAATTAGTTTTACTTATTGCCATTAAACAAAATCGATAGTGTTTTCCTTGTAAAATAATATCCTAATTTGTGATAGCAGAGTCGTAAAGCCTTGGAGGAATGTATGGATATAATAACAGTTACAGACAGGAAATAGGTAGACAAAAAAACCATTATTGAATCAATGGGTAATAAGATCTTATGAACAAGCGTATTAATATAAAGACGAATAAAAAGAAAGTATAGCATCCAGCTTAGTAAAATGGGTAATTCTAGTTCTGTTGAGGAATTATTGGCCCAGCAGTTCTGGGTATGTAGAAAGGATAGAAATATATTTAATCTTTAAATTTGCTTTCAATAAGCCAGCATTAGGGCTTCATTTATAGCCTCTTTTTGTTTTTGATGTAATCTGAAGATCCATTTCAAAAAGCGCCTGATACTTTTTTCCCTTTCATCTCATTATGAAAAATAAATAATTCTGTCTTCTCTGTAAGGTAATACTTTGAATTGAACATAATGTTTTTGGTGTACGGCTCAACTTTCTGAAGCGCTTAAACAAATACAGTTATGAACAAGATATATATATATATATATATATATATATATATATATATATATATTATGTATTACAATATTTACCTTTAACTTCATCTTTGTACTAACACTAACAAACATTAGTCAAATTAAAACATCTATAAAAGTATTGAATAACGCTGCGTTGCATGAGACACACACACACACACACACACACACATATATATATATATATATAAATTAAAATAAATTTTCAAAATTCAAAAATGTTGAATGAATATTTCAACATGAAATTCCTAAGAGAGAATTCACGTATCCTCAGCAACGCAGTCTATATCAAAATGAGGAAAAATAAGATTACAAAGGATAAAAAAATAAAAGAATAAAAAAAGAAAGATAAAGAAATAAAAAAATAAAAAATAAATAACGGTTAAGATTTGAGAAATATACGTCACAAAAAAAATGTTTTGAAAATCAGTCTATTTTTGATTTTACTTTTTGATAGAGTTGTAAGTGAAGAGATGGTAATTTGGCATATCTCGCTTAATAGACGAAAAGAGTTAAGGAATAGGAGGTCGTTAAATTGAGAATTGGGTTAAACAAAACAGAACAGAAAGGGAAGGGGCGGGATATAAAAATGTATAGAGAGAGAATAAAGAAGGGGGAAAAAGAAAGGAAAGAAAAAGAAGAAAATATCAAATAGAAAACGCTCGATACGTGTCAAACAAATTTAAATTTAAATGTTTAAAAGGGTTAAAGTTTTAGAAAAAAGAGAGACTTATTTGAAAAAAGTATATTTAGGGGAAAATATAAAAATAAGATTTTAAAAATTTAATTAAGTTAATCTTATTAAAGATATTTTTAGGTATAGACAAACTAAATAATAATTTAAAAAAATTATAGATTTCTAAAATATATATATATATATATATATATATATATATATATAACTAATAACTATACTCGTGTCGAAAATCCCTCCGCGGATTTACCTGGAAGGAAAAATGGTTACAAAAAAAGAAAGAGCACATGAACACCAGTCAAAATGGTTCGGACCGAGTCAGCACGTAACCCCCCAACCCCCAAAAATCCCCGAAACGAGTAATCAACTAGCAATAAAGCACTCAATACTTAGGTAGAGCAGAATAAATAAAGTACACCTAGTGAGCCAACAAACCTACTAAGGTTTCACCTAAGCGGATCATCAGGGAAAGCTGGCTAACTACGAAATATATATATATGAAATTTCAGGAAAGCTGGCTGATGCGTGATGTTCCTAGACACAAAGGTTCACTGAATCAGGCATCGAAATCTAAAATTACTGATGATGAAATTGAATGAAATGTCTTCATTTTTGCACTTAAATTTACCATTCTTGGACTATTTATATCAACAGAAATTCTTCATGTCTGTTATTTAATGATTGGTTAAAGATAAAAGAATCAGTTGTCGCTTTTGATAATCTTGTCTGTCATTGTAAACTAAAACTTATTCAACAAATTTGTAGTGTTACTAAACCCCCCCCCCCCCCAAAAAAAAAACACATTTATAAATATACAACAATGTACAATTCGATATGTCTGGATTATTTTCGAAAAAAACTACCATCTAACAAGTAAGGCAGAACTAAAGAGTATTAAAAAGACATAAAGGGACTTATCAAGAGATCGAAATGCCCTCGAACGCTATATATATATATATTGCAGGTTATAAATCCTTTGTAAATATTGAATTAATATTTTTTAAAATTTTTCCTGATATAAATATATTTAACCCACAGCTGAAGGTAAAGATGAATTTCTAAAAGAGTTTGTGCGTAAGTGAAACTAACGAACCTGACTGGAATTTAAACTTAGTTCTCTGAATTCTCATTCTAAACGGCTATCCATTAAACCACTCGTTGAAAAAACATTTGTGAGTTACTTTTAGAATCAGAGGCAATGTCGAACAATACATTTTGAGCACAAATACTATGGTTTAGTGATATAAGATTTACTAATTAACCCATAAATGGTGAGAAAAAAGTTTGATTCATATCTTTGCCATGGGTGAATATAACAAACCCAACTAGAATTGGGACTCTGATCACATATGAGCGATTCCTAGCCATTATTAGTACCCAACTCTCACATCCAAGCTTTCACAGCACCTGATATTTACAAGCGGTGACCTATCTAGTTACTAAACAGGTCCGATGTCGCTTAACCCCGATGTTTGTACAGGAACAGGTGTTGCAATATGATTTGGCCGTAAATCTCAAGCATTTATGCATACATTGCAGCTCATTGAATTGTAAGTGAATATTTAGCATTTCGGTGCGTTTTACGAACTGTAAATACATAATATATTCATTGGATGTGCGTTGTAGTGCAGTGGATATCAGCACGGAACGATAAATCGGAGAGTCGAGTTCGAATTCCAGTTGAATTCGTTGCATTCAGTTACGCGCAAATACCCATGGGAAAAGTATTAATCCGTCACTTCACACTACAGCTATGGGTTAAATAGCAGGGCAGATTGAGTTCTATAGCCTTGGTTGTCAATCAGTTTACCGACGCAAATAATGGCAAATTACTCCAGGAAAAATTCTGTCCAGCCAGTCATGTCTCGAAAGAGACATGATCGCACAAGGGTATATCACATTTGGCACTCCGATAAGTAACTAAACTCAAATGACCCTTCTTCTATGGGGCACGGATTTTAGGGTCGATTTTTGAGAAGTATCCTTGTTAATACACTGTCCTTTTGATATGGCGCTTCTGATTAGCGGTTATGATGATGTATTCGTCATTTCAATTCGTTCTGAAAACGGAAATTTAATTCAGTCTAATTGCAATTGCTATCTTCGAGCATGGAGTGTAATGGTTAGCAAGCTTTCCTGGCTACACCATTTATGAGTAAGTAGTGCGTTCAATGGTCATTAGGTACTCCTTAATGTCGTCCTTGTGCCACAGCTAAGCTACGTTTTGTAAATGTCATTTTGTCATCTTCAAAAGAATCTTCCAACATCTTTCAATTTACCGCCATCTTATCAGCGGGCACTTTCTCCATAAATATCCGATATAACTGTTTAGTACGCTTGCGTGAATTTATATACTGGCTTTTTTCTGTATTCATTTACTCACACTTGGGATAAGAAACTGCTATTTCTATAAAAACAATTTATTCTAGTTTTACATTCATAAAATTTCGGGTTATTTTCCATAGTTTTATCTTCTGTTATGAGACGTGAGAGACAATAGCTTCCCAACTGTCATCAGGGCACCCATATATTAATGTAACCTGATTATATCTGTGCCAGCAGAGTCTGTGTATGAGAATTCAAAGCAAACTTCCGCTTTCCACAAATGCGGAAAAGGAAAATAATTTAGTCAATGAAAGCATTCGAGATCAAGTGCCACTCGGACGGAAAGTCAGAAATTCCCGTCGTCAAATAGTCAGACGAAATACTAGAATAGGTAATTGCTAAGTCGTGAATGGAGGTTTTGAGCTACGGTTAAAGTGAGATTTAGAAATAAGCTGGCCGTTGAGTTACGAGAGGGATTATGAGACACGCCTAAGCGGCCGGTATGGGTTAGCCTGGTTGACGGAGCCACCATAAAAAGCCGCCAGCAAAGTGGTTGAGTCACGCAAAGATGAAAGTGAGAGAGAGAGAGAGCACCAGAGTATTAGGTATGATAAAATATAATATACACGACTGAATGTAACAACATTACTATTTAAATACTTTCGAAAGAGTTACAAAAATTGAAAGCAAAAAAGGAAAGCATTTTTTTACGTCTGTTTTCTTACTTAGGCTCTGATTTTTTTTCAGGAAGAGTGATAGTTGGTCATAATGATCTAAAAATTACAGGGATAAACTCTGAAAAGGCTATACAAGATCATATCTCAAGTCCTTCTATGCGCCCTGTCCTTTCAGAACGTAGGCGATAATGGCTTTCCATGTCTCCCTATCACTGGTGGCTCTTAACACGTTTTATCCTGTTAAACCACATAGCCCTCGTTTTGTCATTCACCTGATCAGGCTCTTCAAATATGTTATCCGCTGCTTTCCTCTGCCTCTTTTCCTCTGTATCTGGCCTGTTAGTATCAGATTCTCCAAGCTCTCCTTCCTCACTGTATGTCCCAGGAAATTTAGCTGTCTTTTTCTTGATGCTCAGTATTAATTTCCTTTTCTTTTCTATCCTTTCCAAAACCTTATCATTGCTCACATGCTCGATACATGATATCTGCAGCATCCTTCTGTAGAACCACCTTTCGATTGCTTCAAATCTTTTCTTCATCTTTGATTATATTTTCTAGCATTCACTACCATATTGAAGAACTAATGTCACATGGCAATCCAGTACTCTTTTCTTTGTTTCTAGAGAAATATTCCTATCTCTTAATACATCTTTCCCTATTCCTTTTCGCCTTCGGATTTCTTCGTCGCTCTTTCTTTCTTCTGTTAGAACAGTTCCCAGGTATTTAAATTTTTGTACCTACTTGATTTTAGCGTCCCTCACCTTTATTTGGTATTTTGGGCTGCTCTTTTTGCTGATGCGTATGCATTTGGTTTTCTTTCAGTTTATTTGTAGTTCTTTCTTGTCATTATCTTTCAGCTACCTTCTGTAAGAGGTCTTGTAGCTTCCTTTCCGTGGTAGCTATCGTGTTAGCTATCATTAAATTAACTATAAATTAACTCTGGTTAATGTTTGGGTGTCCTGCATGAATTAAATGTGAGAATCCATATCTGAAAAACTTCTTCCACAACATAATACGAATTCGTTGGTTAATGTCATATATGGCATCCACGTGAGAGTCTGTATCTGTAAAGCTCTTTCAGATAATTACTCGAGTTTTTTGCTTAATGTTTTGATGCCATGCCTGACATCCATGTTAGAGTCTATATTTGAACAAATTCTTCCAGAATATAACTCGAGTTCGTTTAGACGTCATATATGACATCCATGTTTGAGTCTATACCTAAAAAGAAATTTAAAATCATAACGCGAGGTTTTTGCTACGCATTACATTCATGTAAGAGTTAAATTTAAAAGATTTCTTTCGCAATACAACTCCAGTTCGTTGGGTAATGTTTAGACGTCATATATGGCATCAGTATCAGAGTCTATATCTAAAACGTATTCTCAAAATCATTACTTTAGTTCTCTAGTTAATGTTTGAACGTCATAGATGGCGTCAGTCTAGAATTTGTATCTAAATACGCAATTTAAGAATAGAATTCGAGCTCTTAGATCAATGCTTGGATGTCATACATAATGTTCATATGAGAGTCAAGAGCTGACGGAACTATACACAAGGGATGAAATACTGACTAATAAAATATTAAAATAAAATATATGTATGTATTTCATTAAACGCTATAGTTATATTATGTGCATATGTTTGATAATGATCCTTTCCATTTTGTCAAAATGTTTTATTTTTCCGAACGCTTTCAGTTATACTTTTAGCCATTAACAAGAAAGAATTTGATTTTACTTGTAACTGAACACACACAATGCTTATGTATGGGTGTACTATGGTAATTTGATATTTGATTAATTTTTATTTTTCAACCGGAACATCTGCGCGAATCCACTTGCGCAAGGGCGAGTTTTATTCATGTGCTATATTCCGAACACGCTAAGTACATTGTTGTCGTGTTCGTAGTTGATATTACTAAATACTGGATTTTTCTTTTTTTTTTTAAGTTAATAATACTTCCATTCCTGGATGGTGCAATTATATTTGTATTATCAACGAGTATATTACGGATAGGGTTTGGTTTGGTATGTGTGTTTAAATGAAATCGAATTGAACTGTGGTCAGAGAGATGCAATGTGACTCTTCTCGTTAAACGATTTGTGGTATATCCAATGTAATTATTTACGAACCTGGAAGTACACAGTCATTTAAATGACATATAATTTCGTAAATAATATTGGTTCTCTGTAGTTTAGATCTTGCAGGTAAATTATTTTTGACAATGAGTTTAGCAGTTTTAAATTTTTTGTAATAGATAATTTAATTTTTTGTTTAAATCAACGGAAGTTGCGTATTTTCGGATGATGTTTCGAAGTGATTATATATATATATATTTTTTTTGTAACTACAGGTAATTAGCTGCCACTTTGAAATTGATTAAAGCATTAACAGAAGACACTTATGCAAACGAACACAACGCGGGCAACATGGGCAACCGCAAGTATCGAAAAAGTGAGCATTTAAGGAAACGAGAAAAATTAAATAAAGAATTCTCATAATATAACATATATCTCTCACTTTATCTCTCACTTTATCTCTCGTTTTCTCTCTCTCTCTTTTTCTCTTTCTCTCTCTTTCTCTTTATATATATATATGTGTGTGTGCGTGTGTGTGTGTGTGTGTAGAGAGAGAGAAAAATGTACAGTTATAGAAAGAGAAAAGAGAGATAGATATTGAGAAAGAGATAGGGAAGGCGACAGATGCATATAGGCTTTCTGGAAGAGTATCAGAAGTCAATGAGCGGAAGACTGAAAGGTTGGTCGCCATGGAAATGCGTAAAATAGCAATACGACTTTACTTATCAGTTACTTTTGATTTAAGGAGAGTAAATTACACCAGGTGCTATAAAACTGTAATGTGCATGACAGTTAATGCATTCCTTCTAGTATCATCCTAATGACCCATTAATCAAAGTGTGAAGTTTAAAGAGGATTATCCATCAAGATAATGTTTTAGCAATGTTTGATAAACTAATGAATACACTGAGAAAGTCTCTGCTCACTATTAACTTACTGGCTACATGACAACAAAGCTTTTAAATATGGTAAATGTGTTTAACAGAGCAAGTACATAAAAATAGGATTCGCGTAAGACAAAATATAGTTCCCTAACTAGATTTAATTAAGGATTATGAACAGTGTTATTCCAGTATAACCAAATAACCTATGATGATGTATTACTGTTTGACTGTATCGTAACAGTATAGTATGCTGATGATACTATAGCGGATATCTCTTATTCCTTTTCTAGTTGTTGTGAGGGGTAGTAGTATTCCGTAGCAGGTTAACGGAATTTGGCCTTGTGGGAAAATAACCCACATTTTTAAATTCAAGAAAGGCAATTAGAGTATAAAATAACATTTATATATATATATATATATATATATATATATATATATATATATATATATTTCAATTAAAGTTTTACAAAATAAGTAATGCTTGAAATAAAAGTCCAACGGAGGTAAAAGAGTTCATGGCAAAATAATAAGATGAAGGAGATTATGGCTTAGAAATGTGGAAGCGTCTTGTGGGTAAAGAATGTTCATTTAGAAGTTGTCACTTCAAAGGTCAGTAGGTCAGCAAGTTGGTTTGTGTGGAAGGTCTTTGAAGATGTCGATAAGTACTTTTGAGAACAGGGAGAAAGTAAAAGGTCAGAATACTTATGAGACAGGGAACGAAAGAGAGGTAAGAATAGTAGCCGCTCGACTTGGGTCAAGGGAGAAACTAATTACACTCTTTTCCTCAAGTCCTGACTGTCTGACGAAGCGTTTGTGTCTTCGCTATTTATATCGCCATTTTGGATCAAACGCGGCTAGTTTCCAATTTCATCCTTATATTTGATTCCGGGTTTCTTATTGGCTGGTAAATAAAAATATGGTAATTTGATATTTGATTAATTTTTATTTTTCAACCGGAACATCTGCGCGAATCCACTTGCGCAAGGGTGATTTTTATTCATTCACTTTCTGGTCGGCATGGAACCAACATCCGGTTCGCTCGCTTTTGCTCGGTCGGTATCACCACAATACCCTCTTGATGGCAGACATAGAAGAAAACTCTTAACCAAGGCCGTAAAGGAAAGTGTAAAAAAGACTAATCGTCGGAAGACATAACGTATAATCTTTAGCAAGAAAAATAAACAATATGAGCTCTGTAAAATAATTCTAGAGAAAACCATTAACATAAAAAAATTTGCAATAGGAATTCTGGTAAAAAAGTGTTACTGGACATTAGGCTTATATTACCAAAAATTCAGTTGTTCTTAAGGACCAGTAGATATAGACGTTGTTTAGTTCCTGACTTGAATTTAAAGTTGTAAATTCAATACCAGGCTACAGCAGTGGTGAACAAGTAACTTGCAGCGTTAAAAGATAACTCATGACTTCTTATCGTGGCATTACTACTACTTCGCAAGGAATGAGAATGATATAACCCAGTGATTGCAATAAAGGGTTCGGTTCGAAATTCCTAGCGTACAATGGCCGAAACGTCGTACAAATGGCAATAAAGATGAGAACAATAGTCCGAATAATGTAAGTGCTGTAAAAACAAACTACGAATCAGAGACGTCAAACTCAAGCAAATATCTAATTTTAACTATGTGTGAGGTGTTTTAATCGAGGACTAAAAATATCACAGAGAAAAATGTAGACGCATGGAAATAGTAACAGATGCCTTCCAAAAGCTAAGTAAAGCATTCTGAAACATGAAAACCTCGTTAAAAAGAAAGAAAAGAGTGTGGAACTATTTTAAAATAACAATGGTTATATATTTGACAATTTTCTCCAAGATGAAAAGGAGACTTAAATGAGGTTATGAGGAAAGATGATGGCAATACAATCGACAGAACATGAGAGTAACGAGGCATTTTTTAAGAAAATGAATACAAAAAGGAAAATTGCATTAAGAATCAGAAAGAGATACTTGAAATTTATATCACCTATTGAAGAAAAGAAGAATTGGAGAATATGATACTCACTGGATATCATTGATTCATTCATTTGGTACACTTCGCATGTTATTTAACGCCAGAAAATATTATTATATTGTACTATCTTTTCTTTTTCTTTTTTTACTAATTAACCCATGGCTGCAAGGAGAAAAGGTACAATTGATGATCAATAAATTTTGAGCAGAAATGCCATGGTTTAGTGGTATAAGATTTACTAAATAACCCATAAATGGTAAGAAAAAGGTTTTGATCTTTATCTTTACCTAAGTGAATATAAAAAACCTAACTGGAATTAGAATGCAGATCCCTGAGTAACAATTTAGAACAATTGTCTATAGTTCGCAATTACACAACCCGCACATCCCCAGCTTAGTATTCCTAAGCGGTCACGCATCTAGTTACTGATCAGATTCTACGTTGCTTAACTTCAGTAATCGTACGGGAACAGATGTTTTAACGGGATGCGACCGTAAGATTATTTGAAGAAGAACGGTGTGTACAGCATAGGAAACCTTGTAAGAAAAACAATAAAGGTGAGAATATAAATTATTCACATTGTTGTATTGGCGAGAGAAATATATTTTTCTTTCTCTGTGTCAGTCCAAATTCCTCGTTACCAATATTGTATTTTTAGTGGTTTCGATATTAATTTTGTTACAGACTGAATTGATAGGCAGATTCTACACTTTAAATAGGGCAATGTCATCAGTTACAAACAAATCCATTGTGTTTCTTAGCATGAAACAACCGCTTTTTTTTAGTTTGATCTACAAAACAAATATTAGAGGTGAATTGGCCTAGAAATTTTAACTTTTTCCCTGAAGCACAAGGAGAAATTTTTCTTGAAGTTAATAGTCCTGGTTTACTTACTTTTTTCGTAGATAACTGCGATGTAGGACCCCGGGTCAAAAAGTTGGAGAATCACGCCCGTGAATAATGCGCGTGCGTCGCTCTGCTCAGTAAAATCGAACCCTGTCCTAAACGTTCTATTGGCGAAAGAAAAATACTTTCCTCTCGTTATTACAACACATACCAAGAAAAAATATTATTACCAACATTGCTAATCATAACTTTTTATTAGCTATTGAAGCCCCAAAGAAGAATAAACTCTGCTGTCAATCAGAACATGGTACTTGCGAAAGTTTAGTTAAATTTTTATAGCTCTTTATTTATGGACAACTCAGTTCCGCTAAGTGCCCTACGTAATACACGCCTGGCCAATCATATTTCTAAGGAGACACAACTGACTGGGCAGACTATTTTTCCACAGTAGGTTGTCGTTACATTCTGACTGAATGTCAACCACAGATATAGGACCCAATAAGTCTCTTTCTATAGCTCGAGGTGGAAAAGACGGATTAATACCTTTCCGAAGGTTATGCAACGAATTCAGCAGAAATTTGAACTCGGCTTTAAAATTTCTCGTTCTGAGCCAATATTCACTGCACCACAAAGCATATTCCCAATATTCGACCTCACTTTAAAAAGCATATATATATATATATATATATATATATATATAATTTTTTTTCTTTTTTTAATTCCTCTTTATATTTTATTTTTTCTTTAAATTTCCTGTGTATGGATATGCTTTTTGGCTCCTTCCTGTTTGTGAATATTTGTAACATATTTGATTTAATCAATTTTTGTTTTAGATCGTTGCTGATGAAGGGAGAGTTTACTTGTTGAAATAGTTATTCAACGAAATGTAATTTTAAAGATTTATTAATATAATACATTTACCATCGAGTCCTCTAAGTGGATCTTTTTTAATATTGTTAAAATAAATATTAATATAATCTGTTTTTGGGGATTTTACCTATATGCACTCCCCTTTGGGATATATATATATATATATATATATATATATATATATATATATATATATGAACTTATTTATAAATGGAAATTTGTCTCTGTGTGTGTGTCTGTGTGTGTGTCTGTGTATCTGTTACCTATAGACGCCAAAACGGCTGAACCTATTTTCGTGAAAAATTTACACAGTTGTAGTGTAAGCGTCTGCGAGTGTTCTTAGCTAGGTTTTGTGTCGAGGTACCTCCGATAAATATCGAAAATCGATAATAGAAAAAATCGGGTTATAGAAGAAGTGGTCTGATTTTAATAAAATCTGATACACCCATAGACAAACACATGAGAAACGATATTCAGAAGTTTCAAGATTGCAGTTCTTACAATAGTGCAGAAAATTTGATATGGATACCAGGAAATCAAAATTTGACTTAGATCTCTTCATTTTTCTCTCAGTCTACGGTTTCGCTTTAACTGGAAACAACTATTGCTTTTTAGTCTTTCGTGCCTACGTCCAAAGTGTCTGAGCTCCACGACTATGGATTAGTTTTAAAGCTTTCGTTACACGCCGGGCTCTACTGCTAGTATATATATATTGTAACTAAGTTGTTGAACTCGTAGGTTTAGTTACCTTTTTGTTCATGCATTTACTTTTATAAAGAGTGCTCGATACAAATGTAGAGCGTTATTAAATAAAGACGAACTGTTAAATGAAAGAACACAAATTATGACAAAATGCACCCACACTAAGAAATACCTCTTAGGTTCATACAACCATGGATGAAAACGTCATAATTCGTTAGAATTTAAACAATGCGCATTCATAAATTCTCTGCCACGTGAACGTTCAAATAAAACACCTTTACAAGAGCATTCTTAAAAAGGAAAACGGTAAAAGATAAAATCAGTTATTAAAAATTTCCTGAAGAAACCACTCATGGTGAAAACACAGGTAGCGAATTAACTCGTTTAAAAATGAAAATATATATATAATGAGGTAGTTTACTTGTTTGTTTAGATAAATGCCAAAATAGGGAGCTGAAGGGATATAAGGAGACAAACAATACTTAGATCTATAAAGGACAGAGAGGTGTATATAGCTAATATCTTCCATTCACTGAAAACACGTGGCACATAAAAAAGAATGGATTTTAAAAGAATCATTGTATGTACAATATAAGGCGGGATCGATAAATGCGTCGTCTAAGTTAAGCAAAAAATGAAAATTGCACTGACATTTCATTTTAAAAGATATTTACCCAAACTACACAAAAATGTCTTCAATTACTAAAAACTAAATTCCTTAAAAAAACACCATTGGCCGTAACCACGCACTCTGAATTGCTTTGAAACTTCGGAAAGCCATTCATCTTTTTTCGACAGTATCCTTGATTAAGTTGGTGACTGCTGACATTATCCTTGCCTTTAGTTGATCATTGGTCTTGCAAAGAGTTTTTTGGTCTCTTAATCAACCGCGCTCCACACGTAATAATCAAAGATGTTGCAGTTTGGTGAGTTATGTCGTCAGATGTAATGGCTGATGTGATCAGAGAAATTTTCTGATAATCATAATTGCGTTCTCCTGTTTGTGTGGCATGGTGCAGAATTCTGTTGCCATACATAGGTCATCAAACAGCCACTCATTTGAGATAGGACAGAAATAGACTTTAAGGAATCTGGCATAGTCCTCCGTTTGGACGCATAACGTCGCTATCATTATTGATCAAACCAAACACCTTCGTAATCGCCATCCAGCTCTTTCTGAATCCTATGCACTGTCCTCAGACTGACATCCAAACATTCCGAAATGTATTGGACCCTCCGACGCGAATGTGAAGCAGTACAGCAAGCCGTTAGCAAATACTTGGCAGATTGAATTGCGACATGTTGATCTTTTTTTTTTCAGACAGTGCTTAACTATGCTGTACTGTCGACAGAATCAAAAGCAAACAACGCGGTTAATTAAAAATATATAATGGCGACAATTCATCTAACACGCCCTGTATCTTATAGATCTGAAGAATTTGTGAAAGAAGACTCGAATACCGCAAACGAATTTTCAATTTTAAAATGTTAAGTATTCGAATCACATCGAGCTACAAGAATCGATAGCACAACGCCTCAGCATTTGGTCTTATCAAATCACTCCTGAAATCCTTATCTGGAAATTTAATAGAAGTCGGTATGTTAAACAGCTGGGTCTTTAAAATAGCTTGCATGATACATTGTCACTCGAGTTTACTGGTGAAAACCAGTGAAAATTGTGAATTACTAATCATGATAAGAACAGTCAAATATTTTATACGAGCTTTATCTTCAGAGCAACCTACATTGAACAGTGGAAAGGGTATTGACAAGAAAAGTAAAATACTCTCCCTGTTTCTGTCTGCCTGCCTGCCTGCCTGTCTGTCTGTCTGTCTGTCTGTCTCTCTCTCTCTCTCTCTCTCTCTCTCTATATATATATATATATATAATGGCTAGGAATAAGCGTAAATTACATGGCATCTCTACTAAAAACTAAAGGGCTTAAGTTTTATTCTGGAAATGGTAAGCATGTATATTACAAAAGAATAGTTAAACGGTCCACACTTTTTATATCATCTAAAGGTGCTATTCTGTTGTGTCTCGGTCTCACTCTTTGTATCAACTTAAGGTGCTACAGTCACTGTACATAAAATTCCACAAGCCTTATCTCTGGAAACAGAAAGATTGCTAGCTGGGTTGAATGCCATTGGACTGTAGTTATCCTTTCATTTGTTTTATTTTTTTTTCGCCTCCATTATCATCTTTGAAACCTTTAAGTTTTTTATGTAATTTTCATTTTATGAAAATTAAGATTTTTTCAGAATTCAAGTTAAATTCAGTTAATTGAATAATTGTCAAAACTGAGGAATTAATTATTAATTTTTTTTAAATTAAGAAATAACGTTGGTTTTTAATCTGCGTACAATATATTAATATTTATTTATTGATACAATGTAACAAAATTAAAGAGATATAAACCTTGATTAAAATTTTTAAAAAATAACCAATAGCTTGTATATATGGGGTGGTCTAAAAGTAGGTGGGCCGCAGGTGTAATCGGTTTGTGTGTAGGTTTTTTTTATTACAATGGTGTTCGTTGTTTCCACCAAGATAGAGGCCCACCATATTATTCTAAAGCAGTCTATGGGATTCGTGTTGAGACATTTCCTGAGAATTGGATTGGCAGAAGATGTCTCATTGATTGGCCAGCACGTTTGTCTGACTTGACCACAATGTATTTCTTTTTCTGAGAAATATTCAACGATAAAGTTTATAGTCGAAAACCAAGGAGTGTTAGTGAGTTGAAAGATTACATAAGAAATGCATATGTGACACAATAAAATTTGTACAAAAATGTTTGTCGAAACGTGCAGAGTAGACTTCAATGATGTGTAAAGTGTGATGGACAATATTTTAAGCGCTTTTGTATTATTGTACACTGATAACATTGAATTATCAATGTAATTATTGTATTATTAAAGACAATTGTATATGTAATCTGAAAATAAATATCATAATTTATAGTCAAACTAATTTTGAACCACCATATATATATATATATATATATATATATATATATATATATATATGTTACAGAAAATATATATATATATATATATATAATGTTACAGCAAATCCCGGGAATTAACGATAAAGTTTTAACAACCGACATATTTAATTTATTTGTTTGATCATTATTTTTAATTGATACTCGTATTTGAGTCGATATTCTGTTTTTAACCAAGCAGTATATTTAATTGTATTGGCCTGATTATTTACGATAAATTTTGTACGAAACTGTGCTTCATTCGGCAGGATTAGAATCTGCGACCCCTATAAACAGGGGAAGCTACCAATTGATTTTGGAGCGTCTTAGACCACTCAACCACGAATGATAAAACAGTCTAAACGAAGTTAAATCAAACCTAATAACACAATTTTAGATTCTTCGTAAATAACCATCTCTGCTCTGAAATGTATCGTAATATCAACATATGTAAACATACAATGTTACGGAAAATCCCGAAAATTAACAAAATGGTATTAACAACAGACATATTTAATTTATTTGTTTGAACATAATTTTTAATCGGTACTCGTATTTGAGTAGATATTCTGTTTTTAATTAAACTTTATATTTATATATTTATTTCTATCTGCCTGATTATTTACGATAAATTTTGTACGAAAATGTGCGTCATTCAGAAGGATTCGAACCTGCGGCACCTATCAACATAAAGGCAAACACCAATTGATTTAGTGCATCTTAGACAATGTGTGAATGCCGCACATTTTCGTACAAAATTTATAGCAAATATTCAGGCCGGAAGTAATAGATATATAAACATACTGTTTCATTAAAATAGAATATTTACTCAAAGATGATTATCGATTAAAAATAATGTTCAAACAAATATATATCAAGTCTGTGTAAAAATTTTTGGCGGTTCGTAAATAGGGCATTTTAAATCGTTGTAATTTATTTTATGCATATTGTTATTACTTAAACATATAACCATGATTAATTTATAACTTTTCTTTCCGATTTTTAAAGCGTCATTCATATTTTTCTGCGATATTCTCACCCATGTTCTCCAGAGAATCTGCGTCAACGTGTTTCTTGTTGCGAATCTTTGCTTTCCCGACACCTTCAGACCCCATTTTTGGGTAGGCTTGTCACAGGTGATGAGAAGTACTATCTTGCCCCATCCTGCGTATTCGCCTGACTTAACTCCATCAGATTATCACTTGTTTCAAGGATTACAAAACCATTTAGATGGCCTTAGGTTAACATCACGAGAAGAGATTGAACATTAGTTAGATTTATATTTCACATCAAAACCTAAAGAATTTTACTTGCGAGGCATTTATTCGTTGACAGATGGAATCAAGTTATAGAGAACAAAGATCGTTATTTTTATGAATGAAGATTTTTAAAAACACACCGTTTTTCATTTTCAAGATGGAATTTTAAATCGGCAAAAACGTTTACACCGACCTGATATATATATATATATATATATATATATATGATTTGACCCCAAGCAAGGCGGTAACTAGTACACAGGTAGTTACAGGGAGTGAATGTGAGAGAAAAGACGGAGTATAAGGAGAATTGATGAAAGAATAAAAGGTGAACAGGTCTTAAGAACATAGAAGATGTGGATTGACGTTGTATTTAAATTTTTGACAATTATATTTATCAGGTAAGTAAATAAACGAAATGGAATTTTATAAAATGAGAGACCCAGAAAAGAAACTTTGGTAGTAGAAGTGGCAGTTGTATTTAGCTATTTCAATCGGATGGGATCTCGATATCTATCTAGTTAAACGTTTACATTCTTTTTAATCATATAGGAAGATTATATAAGTTTTGTATAACTAGTTACATGCTTTTTAAAACAGAAACATTAGTAAACAAACATTCAACATCTAACAAGACTTCATAATTTTATCACTTTATTCTATAAAAAATATCATGTCACCTTTATTATAAAACCGAATGTCACACACCGATAAAATAGGATGTGTGTGTGTGTGTGTGTGTGTGTGTGTGTGTGTGTGTGTGTGTGTGTGTGTGTGTTAAGAAAAAAGTTAGCTATTATGTTGCTTCCAGAACAAATAAAAAATTCCGAAACAAAAGGTCAGAAGTAATGTCCAGATGTCCTCACACCTACATCTTAGGATCATACAAAACTGGATGAAAGGGTTTTAAGATTTTAAATATTTTGAGTTGTTTGGAAATTACAGTTGCGCGTTTGTAACAATCTATAGTCGTGCGTCTGAAAAACATTTGAAAATCAGTTATAATAAATCTCTAAAATATACCGAAAGCTTGAAACCTACGTTGCAGATACAACTTATTTCTAAATAAAACAATATTGAAACGCTTTACAATATAAATGTATCGAGCATATTTTAACAGGACTGAATACTGGTCTATGTTAATTATGACCAACCACTAATTAATACATACATACATACATATATATATATATATATATATATATATATATATATATATATTAAAAAAGGATTAATTCAAAGATGTTGAATGGCCATTTCAATATGAAGATCCCCACGGGGGACAACACATCACCTCAGCAACAGAAAAATCCTTTCAGAAACTTTTTTCTGTTGCTGAGGTGATGTGTTGTCCCCCGTGGGGATCTTCATATCGAAATGGCCATTCAACATCTTTGAATTAATCCTTTTTTAATATATATTTGCTCTGTAATATTTTATTACATGGAGCTCTCTTCCTGTATCATTTTTAATATTAAAATAAAAATTTTAATATTAATTAGGATCGGGTTTTTTGGAATTTACCTTCCTGCTTTTTTCCCTTGGATTGAAGTATCTGAATTAAAATATATATATATATATATATATATATATATATATATATATATTGTTAAATTGTAAATTGCAATGATGCTTAGTGCAAACACTACTGATTTTTTGGTTATTTCCTGGAAGAAAACGTTTTAGGCAAGCAGTTTTTTGTCATTCTGAAGAGATTCTGAACATGATGCAGAGGAGAAAATATTGCGACAAGACATGGAAGTGAATACAAGAAACTACAAAAGGAATAAGGGCCATGTGCAGAGAGGCAAAAGAGGAATGGCTCAACAACAAATGTGCGCAGCAAGAGAGATTGAGCAAGATTAATAAAGGAAAATGCATGAAGAAATGAGGCAACTGACAGGTCAAAGAACATGATCCTCAACAGGATGTATAAAATCTAAGGATGGGACGATTATATTGGAGAACGAGGAAATACTCCAGTGATGGGAAGAATGGATAAAAGATCTTTACAACGACAAGAGAGAGCAACCGATAGTAATCAAAGATGCTGACGGACCTGAAATCCAAAATCCAAAATGAAAGCTGAAATGGGCAAACTGAATAGGAACAAAGCAGCTGGAAGGGAAGGCATTGTAATAGAGATACTACAATCTTAGAAGGTTTCGGCATAGAGAAAATTACGGAAATAATAAATTAAATCTACAACACTGGTGTAATACAAGATGACTTACGGAAATCTATTTCCATAGCTCTGCCTAAGTAGCAAAGCGCATTTGAATGCCAAATCCACCAAGCACTCAGTTTGATGAGCCACAAAAGGGAAACTCATTGTCCGTATCCTGATAAATTGAGATTGAACAATAATCAGGCCAGGCATAGAACTATAACAGTGAGGTTTTGCTGAAGACACTGGAAGAAGGAATGCAATATTTATGCTTAGGGTGCTATCAGAACAGGCAATACAAATGAAAAAGCACCTTTAATTGTGTTTTGTAGACTATACCAAGGTGTTCGACAAAGTACGCCAGAAGAATTGATAGAAATGCTCAACGACCTCAACAATTTGGCAAAGACATCAGATTAATCAAGAACCGGTACTGGCAGCAAACCACCTACATACGGACAGGAAACGAATTCAAGACATATACAAAGACAAGAATTTGTCTTTTCACTGGAGGATCTATTCAATTTGTACAGCGATACCGTTCTGAGGACTCTAGAAGTTTTGCCAGGATTCGACATTGGCGGTCACAGTTCGAACAATATAAGATATGCAGATCATATAGTGCTGATAGCTGACACGGAAAGAAAACTACAAGACCTCCTACAAACGGTAGATTAAGAAAGTCAAAAGAAAGGACTACAAATAAATTTAGAAAAAAATCGAATACATGGTCATCAGCAAACGGAAGAGCCCCAAATGCCAATTACTGGTTGGAGATACTAAAATCACGGAAGTACAAAATTTTAAGTACTTGGGAAGTGTTCTAACGGAAGACGGAAAGTGCGACACTGAGATCTGAAAAGAAATTGGCATGGCCAAGGAAGCATTCCAGAAGCTAAGCAGACTATTAAGAGACATGAAAAATTTACTAGAAACAAAGAATAAAGTACTAGATTGCTATGAGTTGTCTGTTATTCAATAAGGCAGTGAATGCTGGACAATATATTAAAAAAATGAAGGACGAACTTGAAGCAACTAAAATGAAGCAACTAAAATGTGGCAATGATAAGGTTTTGGAAAGGATGAAAACGAAAAGGAAATTAATAGAGATGAGGAAGGAAATGTTGGAGAATATGATACTCACAGGTCAGATAGAGGGAAAGAATGATAGCGGATAACATATTTGTGCCTGAGCAGGTGGATGGCAGAGCGGGGTTTAGGTGAGGTAACAAGAGAAAGCGTGCTAAAAGCTACCAAGGATAGGGAGACGGGGAAGGCCTTGATCGTCTACGTCCTGAAGGGAAATGGCACATAGCAAAAGAAAAAGGGTTTGTCATAAAGTCCTCGATCTCATGATAGAGGTAGAGCGTTTAGCAAAAATCTTAAAGAGAGAAGACGTCACAATAATGCCTTCGCGAAACTTCAAAGTCGGCATAACTGAAACAATACTGTTCAATTAAATTCAAAATGTCTCCACATTAATTCTTTCTCTATCTGTATATATATATATATATATATATATACTTTAAAAGGTTCAACGAAAGATTTGTATTTGTTAAATTTATTTCATTTTATTGGCTTCCAGTAACTCTACGTTAAAGCAAACTAGACTCGAAATTTATTTCTTAAAATTAAAAATAGAATAGGTGCTCGGTGTCGCATTTTCATTAATAATTCTTCCGCCCTCTAGGTCATTAGTTAATTATTTCACTGGTCAAAATCCCGAGGGTCTTTACTCGAACACGTTTCCCTGCTAAACATACAGTATATAGAAATAACATGTGTATGAGCGTGTGAAGCCCCCCCCCCCAAAAAAAAAGGAAATCCATAACACTATGAAAATACAGTGACAAAGGAGACGTATGTTTTAAAAAGGTGAAAGCAATAATACAAGCGAAATATAATGTGTATTTAGAAATGATATAAGTGGTTAATAAAAATTAAAAAAATTAAAAAATTAAAAGCTTTCTGAGAAAAACTTAGATTTGAAATAAACGGATAAATATTGTTAGCTCACACATAAGCCGGTGTAATATGAAAGAGAAAAGTCAAGGCGGTTAAAACAAGAATGAAGAAAAAGCGAAAGAAAGTTGTAATCTTTTGAAGATCAAAGGATGCATGAATTATGAACGCGCTAAGGAAATGATTTAGCACGAAAGATAAATATGCTCTCATGTGCAATCAATACCATCCTTTTGATTAAGAGCCTCCTAGTTAAATAGATTAAAAACAGACAGGTATTATGTCGGCGGATGCTTGAGGGGGCGAGCTCCAACAAAAGTTTATTATCATCTCTTCTGTGAAAATACAGTTATAAGTAAATGTCTCCTATCTCTAGAGTAATTTCTTTGTTTCTTGTCTTAAGCATACATACGTTAATTTGACTTTAATAAATAACGTGGCTTTCTAATAAATAATAAAGAATCACTGGCCAAAGTTATGCGCTGAGGTCTTATTATTTACGTTATTTACATTCGGATGAGCGTTGTGGCGCAGTGGATATCGGCTCGGAACGAGAAATCGGAGAGCCAAGTTCGAATTCTAGTTGAATTCCTTGCATTCACTTACGCGCAAATACCCTTGGGAAAGGTATTAATCCGTTTCTTCCTTCCAGTTATGGGTAAAATAACAGGACAGATTGGGTTCTATAGCCTTGGTCGGCAACCGTCTACCGCAGAAAACAATGGCAACCAACTGCAGGATAATCTTCTGCCCAGTCAGTCATGTCTGTTTCGAGACATGATCGCCCAAGCCTGTATCACGTAAGGCACTTAACTGACTGACTGACATTCGGATTAAAAATTCATCATCAATCAGCGTCATCAACATGAGATATCCTTCTCTACAAGGATCGATTGAGAACATCCGAGTTATCTTGGTGTAGAGGAAGTCCGGTCTAGACGAGAATATTGTATAGCCAGCGTTTTGGTGGTTGACCTGTTTTACTGACTGTCTTTCCCTCCAAACAAACGTACTGACACCACGTGTTGATCTCTTGACGCGTCTAAACAGTTCAAGTACCTTCGATTTGGCAACTGATGTGATTGACTCAAGCTTCACTCTGTGTAATAGTTCGTTGTTGGTGAGGTGATCCATGTGGCGTTTCTTTATTTATTTTTAACAGTTTCATCCCCAAGAAAGGCTGAAATGCCACTGATGCGCAAGGGGCTATATAAGAGTAAAAGATTAGATAGGAGGAGAGTAAGGAGAAAGTTACAGAGAGTGTCTGAGAAAGGACAAGAGAAGGATGAGAATACAGGTGTGATAACAGTTGCAAAGGTAGAGAGAAAGGAAAAAATATACACGGTGATGTAAAAATAATTGGAGTCAAGTGGATAAGAGATGGGTATTGATATTGCATTTAAATTTCTGAAACCTGTAGCAGTCAGGAAAGCAAAAATATGGAAGGGAGTTCTACAGGCGGAAAGTGCTAAAAAAGAAGCTGGTGGAGTAAAATTGTCGGCTACATTTGGTTGATCTAACTTTGAATGGGTGGGATCCAGTTGTCAGTCTGGTTGCACGAGTAAATTCTTGTGGCAGGGGCACCAGTGACTTAAGTTCGTCAGAACAGAAGACATGAAAATATTTATAAAACAGACAGAGAGAAGCCACATCCCGTCGGTGAGAAAGTGTTTGGAGTCAAGCCACCAAAATGGTACCTATCACCTTACTGATTCTCCTTTGGAGCCTGTCGAAAATACTGAGATGAACAGCGTGGGCGCCTGACCATATATGACAGTAGTATTTCATGCACGGATGGATGGTTGATTTGTATATGTGCAAGATGAATTCAGACGGAAAAAAAACCTCCTGGACCGACACAGTGACGTGAACTTTAACCATTTCGTGATAAGGGTCTGAAATGTTGATTGTTTTTTAAATGTCCTTACTGTCCGTTCTATATATTCCAGTCAATAAAGTACAACAGGTAGGATGTAGGTGTTATAAATATTCGTTTTCCGAACATAAGAAACATGTTTCTTATGTTCAGAAAATCGTTGTTTTTGTTGAAAGCCAAATAACCGAGAGTAATGCTACAATCAAAAATTTGATGATAGCTTCTCGCAAACTGTGTAATTTGGATAATTTGCTAGTTGTACATTGTGATTTAAAGGTGGGTGTTGTCTGCAGTCATGCACTTAATTTTAGGAATGTTAATTTGTAATCCTACCTCAAGCGCACGATTGAAGAGTTTGAGTTTTGTTTAACTGCATATCAACCTCTGTCGGTTATTTAATGCAAAAAAGGTGGCGTTTTAAAGGTATTTTTTAAAGTTTAGTTGCAGTGAGAAGGTTGATTAAGTCAGATTTTAATGATTGTTTATTATTTTAGAAAACTCAAGATGTCTTCCTGTTTTGTATTAAAAAATGTATTTTCCTTGAAAAGTTCATTATGACAATAATGTTTCCTTTTTTCCTTCGAAAATGTATTGTTGGTAATATTTTTATTTAAAAAATGTCTTGTTGATAATATTTTCTTTCGAAAATGTATATTTTGTTCTATAAAAATCTATTATATGTATATATTTTTATAAAAGTCTGTGTAAATGGATCTGAGTGTGAATTTTGTTTAACGTCATATCAACCTCTGTGAGTTATTTGATGCCAAAAAAGGTGGGGTTTTGATGTACTTTTTAATGTTCGGTTATAATAAGAAGGTTGATTGAGTCAGATTTTAATGAAAAAAATTGTTTTTATTCTTTTTTTATTTTAGAGAACTGAAAATGACTTCTAGTTTTGCATTCAAAAATGTTTTGCTGAGAATATTTTTTTCTTCAAAAATGTGTTATGGTTATAATTTTTTCTTCAAAAATGTATATTTTCTATAAGAGTCTATTTTTATGGATATATTTCTATAGAAGTGTATTTTTATACTTTCATAATGTTTTGACACCAGTTTGGGGGTTAAATGTTTGTCCATAGCTGGGACCCTAACAGCTGCTACCACTCCGGATAAGAGTGGACCTGAGAACAACAGCAATTAAGAGGTGGTTCCATACTCCCCACAACCTTTCAATCAGAGGTTTTACTGCAGGATGAAGGATTCGGTTGAAGAGTACATTGAAAAAAATGTTGAAGATTATATTGCATCAATTGCTAATTCTGCTGTTAAGAAAGTTCACTGTATCGTACTAGACAATTTTAATCGTCATAATCTTTGTCTCTAGTGAAGCCCGAATTAATTACATTTTCTTATATGGCGAACCCTTTCGGAATAGTATGAATCCATCTCTTCTTCCCACAGCAGTACAAACTGTCTTCTATAGCGTTGATTGGCACCCAGTCTACTGCAGTAAGAATTGACAAACTACTGCAAAAAATCTTTGATCCACATGCGGTTAGCTATCAAAAATAAGCCTCATGTAACTTCTAATTTTCAGTTGAATTCCCTGCATTCTCTTACGCGCAAATACCCTTGGGAAAGGTATTAATCCATCTCTTCCCTCCAGTTATGCGTTACTTAAAAGGACAGATTAGATTTTATAGCCTTGGTTGGCAACCAGTCTACCGCAGAAAGTAATGGCATCTTACTGTGGATAATCATCTCAGTCATATATGATCGCTTAAGCCTGTATCATGTATGGCACTGACTGACTGAATTTCTTCAAGGGAAGAAACCGGCTAAAGCCGCCCAGGAGAAATGCTGCCACAAGTATGACTAGACTGTCTTCCAATCAGAACTTTACTGGCAGAATACGACGTCATATTAATTATTACATTATTCAATAACTCATTTATCTTGTTTGCTATCACTACAACTATAATATATGCTATAATCAAGTTGTCTTATTCATTTAAGTGTCATATCCTTTCAAAATTTAGACGATCATGGCACTCCACGACTTCTTGTTTATATTCATTTAAAAGATGACACTTTATCGCCTCTCTATACCCTTGTTCTATCATTTCTTCAATTATATCTGTCAAGAGGATCACTGGTTGATTCAACTGTTTTTTTTATTTGCATTTATTTAGTCCCGGGAGCATTAATTCCCTTTTTTTCTCATCGTGTTTACCAGAAATTTCAATTGCCTTTTTCTAATTGTAAATACTATTTTCTTTCCTTATGTTTCGATACAGTTGAAAGCTAAAGTTAATATTGAATCAATTGCTGAGTCTGTTGCTACGAAGTTTCGTTCAATTTGTCTTTACAGCTTATTTTTAGCCAAAATTAATCTTTGTTAGTCTACTTCTTCTATGTGCCCTGTCCCTTCAGGACGTAGGCGATCATGACTTTTCATGTTTCCCTGTCCCTAGTGGCTCTGAGCGCGCCTTCTCCTGTTACATCGTGCAATCCTCGTTCTGTCATCCACCTGATTAGGTTCTTCAAATATATTTTCCGTTGCTTTCCACTGTCTCTTTTCCCTCTATCTGGCCTGTTAGTATCAGGTTCTCCAGGCGCTCCTTCCTCATTGCGTGTCCCAGAAACTTAAGCTGTCTCTTCCTGATGCTCAGTATTAATTTCCTTGTTGTTTCCATAAAATCTAAGACCTCATCATTGCTCACATTCATCCATAAATTGAATATTGCTGTCACATTTGGTTTCTTTCTGCTCTGTACTTAAGGATTCATGATAAAATACAAAGAAAAATCTGCAAATTTATTGGTACTAGCCTAGCATCTCGGCTTTAACCCATTTCCCACAGTTGTGACATGGCTTCTTTGTTCCTTTTCTATAAATATGTACATATAATACTTGTTTGTTTGTATCTACACATTTATTTAAGCGCACTACTCGATTCGCAGCAACGTCTCATTCGCTTACAGTTCAAATTACTAAAGGTTAAGTTGTATGGTAATATTTTTTCTCACGAACTTCAGGGCCTCTTTTCAGGCTTCTGGCTTTCCAATTAATTTTGACTTCAACAATTTAAATACATTATAACCGTTATCTTGTGACTTTTTAATTCCAGTTTTTTTATTGTTCTCCTTCCTTAATAATGTTTACATTTTCTCATATTCTTTCACACTCAGTAATCTCTTGCGTGTTATTGGCTTGATTGCCTTGCTTCTGCCTTCTAAATTTCTGTTCTTTTTTTGTCCTTTCCTGGTAATGATGTATATCTTTTTTAAATATACTCACACGTCTTTAATGTCTTGATTGGGGAGAGACTTGCAACTGGGTCCCACCCATTCACAGTCAGGTTAGCCAAATGCAGACGACAATTCTACTCCTGCAGCTTCCTCTCTCGCACTTCCCGCCTGTGGAACTCGCTCCCGTATTCTTGCTTTCCTGACGGCTACAACCTCCAGAAATTTAAATGCAAAGTTAATACTCATCTACTAACCACTGGACTCTAGCTCTCTCCCCACCTCCGTATAACCTTCCCTTTCTCTCCACCTATGTATCTGTCATCGCACCTGTTTTCTCAGCTTTCTATTGTTCCTTTCTGACTAGTTTGTACTCCTCACTCTTTTCTAATTAATCTTTTTACATTTATGTAGCCCCCTGCACATCAGTGGCGTTTCCGCCTTACTCGGAGTGAAATGATTAAAAAAAAAATGATTTTAAAAAGCCCCAACCTTTTTTGCTAGTATCATAATGTTTCCGCCACTGTGCACTCCGACGTTCGTTTACTACTGTTATTGAAGTATTAAATGCTATTCATCTTTTCACAGTGTTTTACCTGGCAAAAGGACTGAACACACTATTACTATTCTATAAGCCAACACTTTTATTCCATCGGCTATAAACATCCGAAGAAATATTCATTGATATATTAATTCGTATTCTACGCCTTATCAAACCCTTTGCATGTAATTTAAAGCCAGAAAATAATTTTTAGATTCTAATAATTTTTTTTGAGATAATAATATTTTAATGATACAATTTTTAATATTTAACCAATAGATAGGAGAAAAGATGGACTTTTCCCAAGAGTATTTGCGCGTAAGGGAATATGACAAAAACCAACTGGAACAAATAAGATGTAACCGTAAATTCTACTCCAACAGCTTCTTTTCTCGCGCTTCCCGCCTATGGAACTCCCTTCCACAAGTCTGCTTTCCCGACAGCTACAATCTCCAGGTGTTTAAATGTAGGGTCAATAGACACTTCCTATCACACTAACTCCAATTATTCTCAGAACACTCTCATCTACCCAACCCTCATTCTCTGTATCCTTACCCGCCTATCACCCACCCTCTGACATTTCCTATATTTAATCACGCCCCATAAGAAATAGCCAATAGGGCTTTGCTGAACGAGTTCAGGCATGGCTCCCCCAAGATGCTGAGGTTATTCTCTAATGAAAAGCATTTGATCCAGGACCAAACCAGCAGTAGCTAGAACGACAGGTTGATCTGCAAAGACATCAATAAGGTTTCTCGTCGTGAAGCATACCTTGTAGCTATGTTATAACTTAAAACTTTACAAATAAACGAAAACTGAAAACTTGCAAGAGCTTTTTCAATTACTTAATGATGTCGTTGGATATTTAGATAGTACTTATGTATTTTTTAGCACACTTAATAGTCATAGCATATCATACAACCTTAGGAATACAGAAAAATAGCAAACTAAGATTTATATTTTTATTTGATATTGATGTAATTAGATAGTACTTGTATGTTTTAACGTATTTACAATAAAGTTACATAATATTCTAAAAGGCTCAAGGATATTTTAGAATGTTTCAGCAAATCAAAATACTACTATACTTTTTACGATTTTAGAAATTTCGGGGTAGGGTTGTATTTTTCTGAGCAATGAACTGAATTAAACCTTTCTTCATTATTTATTTTTAAAATGTTAATCGAATTAAGATAAAGGAAATTAATCATTTTGCAAAGTGTCAAAAATATTTAAACGTCTTCCTGCATTTTTGTAAGCAGTTGCACTTTAGTCAGAGTATGTGAAAAAAAAAATTATGATAATCGAAGAGCCGAAAGTTTTGGAACGTTTGCAAAATAGAAAATGATGAGTCAGTCAAGTGCAATTTGTAATACACGCTTGGGCGATCATGTTTCGAAAGACATAACTGACTGGGCAGAAGATTATCCTGCAGTATGTTACCATTACTTTCTAAGGTAGACTGATTGCCAGCCAAGGCTATAAAACTGAATCTGTTCTGTTGTTTAACCCACAACTGGAGAAGAGAGCTGGGTTAATGTTTTTCCCAATGTATTTGCGCGTAAGTGAATACAAAGGCCATCCACTAGGGCCATCCACTTGTAAGTGAATACAAGGGCTATCCACTTAAGGACACATGGTCCAGTGGATAGAGACGTTGGTTAGTTCCTGTGACTTGACCCATATAGTTGTGAGTTCAATACCAAGCGACAGCAGTGGGGAACAAGTAACTTACAGTGTTAGAGGAAGATAACTCATGACTAGCAGAAGAAGCATTAGGCAAGGAACGGAGTTCATATACCCCAGTGGTGGTAATAAAGGTTTTGGTTCGAACTTCCTAGCACCTGAAGAAGGCCGGAGTGTACAGCAGCCGAAACGTCGTACAAATGTTAACACGGATGAGGACAATGGTCTGAATAATGTAAATACTGTAAATACTACCTCATCTCAGAAATATAGAAAAATACTGAATACAAGCAATTCAACTGGAATTCGAAATCAGCTTCCAGATTTGTCGATCAAAGCCGATATCACTCCACCATAACTACGTTGCGGAAAAAAGAAAAGCAACGCCCATAAACTCAAAAACAAAATCTTCACATTTCGAAACCAACTATGGAAAGGCCTGACGTTGAAGACGAATTGAATACCTGTGCTCATTGACGCCATTGACAACATCTGATTGCCAAAATTCTTAAAATACTGTCTGTAGTAATATGTTTTTAATTATTTCACACCAAGCAAGGTGATAATTTCATTACGATGTAAAGAGTGTGAAAAAGAACGGTAATACTTTCGTGACGAGAAAGGACAATAGAAGAAAGGATTTAAGAAAAACAGAAGTTGGTGATTGAAACTGAATTAAATTTTTGAAGAACCTACGTGCCCAGGAAATAGGAAATAAGAAGAGAGTTCAGCAGACGAGAAAATAAATTATAATTATAAAAATTATAGTTAAATATAGCTATTTCAACAGTAAATCAATTATATATATATATATATATATATATATATATATATATATATATATATAGCTAAATTGTAATGGTGCTTAGGGCCAAAATTCCTGATTTTCAATAGTTTACTGACAGAAAGGCATTTCAAGCAAGCAGATCTTTGTCAGAAAGTGCTCAATATTAAGATAGACGTAGAGCGTTAAAAAAAATTATGTGGAGATGTTTGTCACTTATTGAGCAGTGTTATTTCAGTGATGCCGTCTTCGAAACTTAGAGAAGGTATTATTGTGGTGTCACAGTAAAGTCCAGGTTGGAAGACTTGGCTTATCGATATAGCAACTCTCCTGTTGACCTGGTTGATTTTGATTGGTTAAAATTATTAAATTTCTAAAATCTAGAAATTATATTTATACCTATAAACAAGGCAAAGATGCTGGTGTCGTTCTACTTGATCGAGTAGATTACGATCAAAAGATGTGTAATATTTTGAATGACACTAAAAAGTTTCTTAAAATTTGTCCAGTAGAAACTTGTGACAACATGTATATAAAAGAATTCAAGATCCAGAAGCGTTTGTTGTATTTGTTTAGATAAGGTTACTTTTCTAAGGAGATATACCATATGATTAGACCCGCTGGTTCTCTCAGACCGAGGCTTTATTGTTTTCCTAAAATTCATAAGAAGGACGTTCCGTTGAGACCGATACTATATATATATATATATATATATATATTAGAACATGTACATAATCTTTCTGTATATAATCGCTACGAAGGTACGTTCTTTTCAGCATTAAAGCCTCAATGCCTCATCAGGCGATGTGTAAAGTACTGGAAATCCTTTTCCTTTATATTTATTTAGTCGTTTTTAGAGGTGTTGGCTGGGGTTTAGTGATGGGGTGATATGTGACAGTTGGAATTTTTGGAGAGAGTGTTTAGTTAGAGGTGTTGGTGGGGGTTAGCGTGATAGGGGAATAAGTCTATGATTTTAAAGTCTTAGGATTTTATTTGGGGTGTTTCTGAAGTGGTTCATTAATGAAAGTCTTTGATTCTAGACAGTTGTAAATTATTATCCGTTGGCTAGACTATATCTTTATGGATTTCTTAGAAGAACCGATAATAGTTGGCGTTGATATTTTTTAAATTAATGTATTGGACGTTGTAAGAATTCTTCGTTCTGTATTCACTCTCTCTCTCTCTCTCTCTCTCTCTATATATATATATATATATATATATATATATATATATTGTTAAATATAACAGACAATGTATTTCTATTATGTTTAATAATAAACATCGTATTTTGGCTTTAATTTTAGGTGAAAATAAAGACAAAATGTGTCAAACATTTGGGTATTTTTTTATGCTGGTTCTAAGCTTTCGGCTCACATGAGCCATCTTCAGAGAGGTTAAAGGGACATAAAGACATCGACCATCAAAGATGATATTATCTTGTGTTGACATAAAACATGCGACGATTACAGTCACTGAATAGCAGACGCAGGTCCTAAATGTATAATGCCGTTCTAATGCCGTGAGAGACCGGAATGTCTAAATGCAATGTAATGTGTTGTATTGTAGATTGAAGTGTAATTTTATTGAGTGTGGGTGACTTTGATTTAACGCAGATGATCTCTAATATATGAAGGTTTTTCTTACTGTGCGTATATGTGAGTATATATATATAATAGCTTAGAAAAATGTCAGACATGGAAAAGTAACAAATATAATAATATTGATAAAACAACTAACAATATTTAATGTATATTAAAAGGCTTTTTGACCGAAATGGAAGAACGTTGAAAATGATTTGAAAATCGGAATTCGTCAGACATGCCAGTGTTCTTTTCCAACGAGACGAAAAATAAAAATTTAAAAAAAAAACAAAAAACATGGGACTTTCCTTTCTTTGAAATTTTCTTTTTTGCGCATGTCTGAATTACGCGAGTAGATCTCATTGGGCTTTTGTTTGCCACAATGAAAACTGAAATGTAGGTTTCCACAGAAAGGCTTTTGAAAAAGTAAAAACAAAGGTAATTCTGTGGAATTGTATTGTTTAAATATGCCTGGAATTGTGTTTCATCCTAGGATGTGTGAATACATGCACACACTCATACACCCATCTATCTATGTATCTATGTATCTATGTGTCTATGTATATATATATATATATATATATATATGGCACACACGCATATATGTATATATATATATGTATATATGTATATGTATATATGGGTGTGTATGTATATATTTCTTTAATAACTTTAAATTCATGACTTCCTGTAATGGATAAACTTAATTAAAATTTTTTAAGATCTTACATTTAAATCTATTCCATCCCCTCCTAAATATACCGTTTCAAACCCCTGTAAACATTCACTAGCCTCTACCATTTGATATTTGATACCCCGTCTTTCTCTTGTCTCTATACACCCTGTAATCTCCGCCCCTCCCAGCACTGTCCTGTTCTGTTTTGTTTAACCTAATTCCTCAACCTAAAAAATCCCACTTCCCTGACCTTAAGGGAACTCTCAATTCTTGACCGTTGTTAACCTTGCCCCTCCCCATTTTCCCCAGGGCCCTCTCCATTTAGAACAGAACAATGTCGCTGAGGTGACTTGGAATCTCTGTTAGATATCTCATGTCAAAATGTGCATCCGACACCTTTGAATTTTTAAAATTTTCTCTAATATATATATATATATATATATATATATATATATATATATATATAATTAATTAATTATCTATTACAAACTATTTAAAACCTCTGCACTCATTGTAAAAAATAATAATTCATCTGCAAGTTCTAAATTTCAGAGAACCAATAATATTTAAGAATTAACATGACCTATAATAAAACTATGTTCAACTACAATGTATCAAATTTCGTAAATAATTACATGGGATATACTACTACAAGTTTGACAAGAAGAATCAAATTACATCTCCTTGACTATAGCTCTATTAGGTCTCCTTTAAATATATATGGAGACTTATCAAATACTCATTGATAACACAAATATAATAGCATAATCCACATGTTAAAAAGGCTAAAAATAATGAAAGCATTATTAATAAAAAAGAAAAAGCTAACACTCAATAATATCAACTATAAAAACGGCCATATTGAGCTGACCATTCATAGATACATATAAAAAATCCCATATATTTAGTTAAAAGTAAAATAACATTCATACTTTTAAATGGTTAAAAATAAAGCCGAAACTGATTTTTATAAATAAAACATTAGCGACATTTTTGTATAGTATATTTACTGAAAAGATAAAATATGATCACATGAAAAACTTTGTAAAAAATCTCAACAGCAGCAATGTGTCTGGCATTTTTAATGAAAGTTGCATAAAAAAGATTGTTGTCTAAATACACAATAGATACATACATGTGTGTATATATATATATATATATATATATATATATATATATATATATATATTATAAGTTATAGTTTAGAACATATGCAAATTCGAATTTACTAAAAAAGTGTACATTTTGTTTCGACATTGAAAAAACAATGTATCATCAGGTAGTTAATAATGATGGTACTAAACGTTATTTTTGAAAAAGAAAATTTAAAAAATCTCACATTTCCTTTATTTTCTGAAAATTTTACTAGGTAAAGAGGATAGAAAAGGAGGGAAAGCAAAAAAGAAGATCAAAAAAAGGGGGTGAAACAAGAAAGAAGAAGAGATACATGAGAAATAAAGAGCGTGATACAAAAAATAAAAATAAAACACAGAAAATATAAAAAAAGGAAAGAGGAAAAGAGGAGAGAAAGAAAGAGCTAAGAAGAGAGAGCCGACGATAACGGCTCAGAGAAAAATAGACCCAAAATTTAGTAAGAGGTGAAACATAGACAGATACACATACGGGTCACGTGACGTCTGGGCTTAACAAATGGAAGAAATGAAAAAAATGCACGAAGTGAAGAAAGTGTGAGAGATGACAGCAGAAAAGGTAAAAGAAATAGAAAAGTCAAACAATTGGCCGGAAGTGGCTTGCAGTTAGATACATTCGTTGCTATATCGTTTTAAACTGAAAACTTTGATGTTTTTTTTTATAAAAAATGATGAAATCACATTCATAAACATATGAATTATTTAAAAATCGCAGATCTGAGGATATTTAGAAAAATCACATGAAAATATATTCATTAATAAATTGAAGTAAATTAAAAATTTAAAAATTTAAATTAATTTATATAAAAATTAAGAGGTAAAAATATACCAGGTCAGATATCATACAGTTAAAAGTGAATATCGTGGTACTTAGATTAATACTATAAAGGTTTATCGTTTCTAGAAATCTGAACTTTAGATTTAGTAATTTTAGCAAGATTGGATGGATAGTTCTTTAATGTGTTTGCAATTAACTGTGGTTTCATGCCTCTGGTTTAGTAATATGGCACTCCTCATGTATTTAATGATTTCCATTTTTCATGTAGACAAAGGAAACATGGTTCTTTAAACGATCTAGATATTCTAGCCTGCTTGAGGATTTTCTATTTAACATTAGGTGTCTTATGTTCGTTTTTTAACGTCCAAACATATTTGTAACGTGATGTCATATTTTGTTTGTCCTTGTTGTTGAAGGATGAGTGGTGATTGTAAAAGCGTTTTTTGAAAAAGTTCATAGTATTTCTGATATAAATTTTAGCATCCTTAGGATTCTCCACGGATGAAATCGAACATATATATACCAGGGATTTTCTTAAGTATTTATTAGGTAAATTTTGCTTAAAGGGTTATTTATGGGGAATGTTTATCTATTAGGTTAAGAAATTTATGTCCCAGTTTAAAATTAAGTAACTGATTAAATGAAGGGTTATACTATATGATTGTCCTGCTTCTGATTTTCTTTTATGAGCTACTAAATTTTTCCACAAATTTGATCTCGGGAGATCGATAACCGCTGTCTCTAATAATTTTATCGTGACTTGTTTTGTGCTTATCGAATATTTCCTTATTTGAGGAGTTTTTGTTAATGCGGCGTTCAACTGACTCTTGAATATATTTGATAACGGATGGTGGGTGATTAGAGCTAGGGTTTATATAGTTTGGGTTAGTATAATTTTTCATGTAAGGTTGAAAAGTGTATTAAATTAAGTCTAATGTTATGTCTAAGAAGTCAACTTGTTTTATATTAGAGTTACTTAGTACGTCGAGATAAAAAGATTAAAACAACTCTATGAATTATTTTTCTAAGTCTATCAACCTTACGTCCAGTGGATTTATTGACTATGAGTTCGTCTTCTCTATAAAGTCTTATATTTTTAATATCAATTTCTTCATACGCCGTGAGATTGTACAGAAGAAATAATCCGACTAAATCCGAAGACTCAGCAGAATCCAGAGCACCCATAGATAAATCAAAATTATCCGTTGAGTTTTTAGTCCGCTGTTCGTTGTCTTTAATACCAGTTATTAAACTTTACTACCAGTTATGAAAGCTCTTGCTGCGTTTTCGCTCTTTAACAGTGTTTTATTTTTTGCAATAACTATGTCGTCAAGTAGTGAAGAACACACACACAAACACACACACACATATACATATATATTCTCTATATTATAATAAAGACTGCTGTATATATATTTCAATATACATTAAGAAGAAGCAAAATAATCTTAGTAATGAATAGTGTATAAATCTAGAGATAAAACAATAATAGTGAGAAAATGCGTGTCATAGAAATAGTTTAAAAAATGCAACAAGTCTATCATATGATGACATGTAATTGTGAATAATAAATACTTCATCGAAAATTGAACATTCACTTTGTTATTCCTCATCTTGGATTAAAAAGATTCTATTGATAATTTTTTCATCATTATGGCTGGTGGTCTGTTCTCTCTGCATCTCTTTATATGTTATTTATAAATGTAAATGCATTAATTGTGCTACATGGCCACAGGAACACATGTCCAAAAGGAGAAACAGTTTGTTTGTTTCGAGGTTTAACGATCTATCAATCCTTATTGGATCATTTAGGGTCATAACCAATGATTTTGGGTAAGGTTATTTTATTTTTAAAACATTTTTCTTTTCAAGTATCAAGATTCATTGGGATTTGTTTAAAAACAGTGTCCCCAAGTCCCACCCTTGTTATTTAACCCATAACTGGAGGGAGGGACGGATTAATACCTTTCCCAAGGGTACCAGTGCTTAAGTGAAGGCAGGGTATTCAACTGGAATTCGAACTCGGATTACCGATTTCTCTTTCCGAGTCGATATACACTGCACCACAACGCACATCCGTCACTATAAGCTTACAGCAGCTGCTATTCCCAAACGGTCACCCACCTAAGTACTAACCAGGCTCAACGTTGCTTAACTTCGGTGATCGAGGGAAAACAGAGCTGATGAACACTGAATATCCCAGCCCTAGCTACTCAGATTCATGAGCCATTTCTTCATTACCGTTAACTCATTCACCCCAAGAAATCATCCCAGAACACTCCATCCTGCATATACCACAAATACCACATATTTACCTACAAAAAAAGTATAATGATTTTCTAAGCGCAGCTTGTATGTGACAGAAGGAAAATATATGGGACCCAATAAAAATCCAACTAACTACTCAATGGTAATAATTCTAGCGAGACAAGTTTGATAAATGTTATGCACCATAACATTTAACATTTATCAAACTTGTCTCGCTAGAATTGAGTAGTTAGTTTGAGGAAACTATGAGGAATGGACTCTTCTTCTTGTTATATATAATTACCTGCGTGAGTTCCGGTAGTGGCATTCGACGACAACTAGTTCTGCCGTGCGTATTTTTGAACACTCTGTCTTCGGGCAAAGAGTAATAACCCAGTCGAGGCTCCGCCGATGGGTAGAGTCTCGACTGGTGAAAATTAGACAGAAATCTTTGCCCAGGCTATACGACAGGGTTTGTTCACATTAAAAAAGGCCTAGTGCCACATTTTGTCTTAAGTGGGAAGGAAACTAAATCCTAGTTGACGGTAGCTAGTGCGCAGTTAAAGCCAGCTACGATTCAGGCAATAAGCAGCGTAAGTTTACCGTTCGGGCTTATTTATTCTATTTACTTATTAAAACTTCCGTTGTTCATATTTTCTTGTTATACTAATATACTCTTTTGAACCTACGTTCTGTTTTCCGTGTCTTTATTCCTGCCAAACCGGTCACTACAACTTTGCAGCGAAGTTTTGCTACAGCAACTCCACAACAAATAAGCGACGAAGATCCACAATAATAACCATTACACAACACCGAAGTGCCTTATAATATTTTAAACATAGCTTAGATTTTGCACAAGGCCGAAAGCCTGCGATTAGCCAGTGAGGATCAAACTCCCAGCTCAGTTGTCATTGTACTCGCAAGCCAAGCTTGCTAACAATTACGCAACATCGAATTTCCCAAAAGGTTTTTTTAAGCGTAGCTTAGATGTGGGATGATGCCGAAAGTATGGGGCATGTTTTTCCGTTTTTAACCAATGTCGTAATTGTTCTAGCGAAATACTTGATAACCATTACAGAACTTCTCAATATTTGTAACATACAACGTGTGTTAGCACGTGTGATACCGTGTCAGGGGTGATGTGACGGTTTCGGTGGCTATGGCGTAACCGCCACCCCTGGCACAACCAGCAGCATTTGCCACCAGGCAGGGTATGAAGATAAACTTGTTGATTATCCCTCTTGTATATTCTAATAAAGAAGTAAATAAAACGATCGTTCCTCTTTGCGGTTTGTATATCATTTAAGATTTTCAGAAAAATAACTTTTCAATCTCGAGAGTATGTAGACAGATCAGCCAAACTTTGATATCAAATATTTTAAAACTACAAAAAATTAAAATAGAACCCTTTTATTTTCGAGTGACGTATTACTAGTGAGTCTATTAACAGACATGTAGACATTGTTTTTAAACATTTCACCTCAAAGCAATTTAGACACAACAGAGTGTGAAAGTATGAGAGAGAAAAAACCTAATTAAGTAGAGAGGCCAATAAACGAACAGAAATTAAGCAGACAGGATGTAATGATTGATTTTACATGTAATGTTTTGAACATCAAAGTTAACTGGAGAGCAGAAGCAGGAAGAGAGTTTCACAAGTGTGATGTGTAATGATTTCTAAGTGTAGATTAGATGTGGCACAGGACCGAAAGTAAGCGACACCCAGTGAGCATCGAACTCATTACTCAATGATTCTAGCGGGACAATCTTGCTAACCATTACACCACCTCGAGATGCCTAGAGAGAAATGTAATGTTAGCATAAAATTTACGGTTAAATCTGGTCATTTCAACTATAAAATGATTGATTTTTAGACGTGGCACAAAACTGAAGGTATGGGGTACCCAGTGAGGATCGAGCTCACTACATAGTTGTAACAGGTTCTAGCGAGACAAGCTTGCTAACCATTACACCACGTCGGGGAGGGGGGCAACTATAAAATGATGGTACTTTGTCGCCAATCTAGGCAGTCAGTTAAATGCCATAGGTGATACATGTTTGGGCGATCATGTCTCGAATGAGACATTACTGACTGGGCAGAAGATTATCCTGCTGTAGGTTGCCATTGCTTTCTGCAGTAGACCGGTTGCCAGCCAAGGCTATAGCACCCAATCTGTTCGATTATTCAACCCATAACTGGAGGAAAGAGACGGATTAATACCTTTCCCAAGGGTATTGGGGTGTAAGTGAATGCAAGGAATTCAACTGAAATTCGAATTCGGCACATCGATATAACGTTCCGGAAGTTACACCTACTACTGCGAGAGACTGTAAATATTATATATACATCTTGGTTGTGCCACTCTGTTAAAAAGTAGTTTAGTTACATTTCTCGGTCTATTTCCTCATTCCATGATACAACAGCACTTAACTGACGACATGGTATAAGCATTATTTATGTGACCAAATAGAGAGACATTGTTTGATAATGAACATATACAAACTGTAGAAAATATCAGAATTAATGCACTTTAATTTACGTCATGGTTTTTTAAATAATTTCAATCTAAGCAAGGCTGGACCGGCACTGGTGTGTAGGGGGTTACAGTGATGATAAAAACAAGTTACATGAGATGTTGAAGAAAGAAAAAGAGATGGATGCGAATCAAGTAGATAAAAGATGGCAATTGATGTTGCACTTAAACTTTTGGAGATTGTAGAGAAGCAAGCAAATGAAGGGAAGTTCCATAAACGGCAATTGACAAAAAAGAAATTTTTAGAGTAGAATAGGCAATTATATTTAACTATTTCGAAGGTAAAATAGTAGGGCTTCGTTGCCGAGTAAATGCATGTGGTCGGAAAACCAGGGAAAAATGCTGTCATGAACATACTTGTGGAAAAAACAGAGGGAAGCCCCATCACGTCGGTGAGAAAGTGACTGAAATCGTGATGTTAAGTCCAGATCGATTATACTGTAATTCTTTTGATTTTGTCGAGAACCTCAAGATGAATAGCAGACGCACTCGGTCAAATAGGGCAACAGTATTCAATGCATGGATAAATGTTAGATTTATAAAAATACAACATCACTCTTCAAAATTCAACGACATGTTCTCACTATGTTATTAATAATAATAATAATAAAACAAGGCAAACTTCTTCCAGCAATTTATGTGCTTATATATATTTTTTAGATTTTAAGTTGTCTCCTAGAAAACAACATAAAGAAAGATATTCCATTCTCTTTGGAAATTGTTAGCTTAGAATAACTAGAAACATGGTAAACTCTGAGAGGCTTCTATTCCCAACCTAGAAAATAGTAGAAATTTTAGAACTAACAACTTTTCTTTCTTTTACGTGCCAAAAACAATTTTTGCTGTTTTCCCCGTCAATCTTCCAAGGAAAAAATATTTAAAAAACAGAGTTAGTCGAAATTAACACATCGACTTCCTTCAGCAAAATTTTATCTGACTTACTGTCATTTTTTATACTACCGTTTGCTTTCTCCTAATCTTTATCGATAAAAAATTGTTTTACAAAACAATCAATCAACAACAGCACAAACGTTTTTACAATCCTTTTAAATAACCTTTCAAAAAGAACTAATTTTAACAAGTTTCAATATTTAATTTTAGAAAAAAACAGCACTTGAAAAAAATAAAACAAATTATTTTGAAATGACAAGAGAGATAACTTTTCTATTTGTTAAAAAATCAGTTTAATAATTTTAAGTATAGAATTTTAATATCATTCTTTCACAACCACCTACCCACCCACACATACACACACACACGCACCACACACATTTATATATATATATATATATATATATATATATATATATATATATGAAAAAATAAAGAACAAATAAGAAAAGTTTATAGACAGTATTTACATTATTCAACCTATTGTCCTCATCATTGATGCCATTTGTACGACGTTTAGGCCGTTGTACGCTCCGGACTTCTTCAGGTGCGAGGAATTTCGAACCGAACACTTTATTATAATCACTGGGGTATATGATCTTCATTCCTTGCGTAGTAGTGCCTCTTTTTCACGAGTCATTAGTTATCTCTCTCTAACTCTGTAAGTTAAGGGTCGATTCAAAATTCCCAGCACCTGAAGAAGGTGGAGCGTACAACGGCCGAAACGCTGTACAAATGGAAACAAAGGTGAGGACAATAGTCTGAATAATTTAAATACTACCCATCTCAGAAATATAGACAAATAAGGTACGTTATATATTTAACAGGTTTCGCTTTTATTAACACTTCATCAGAGAATGAGATCTGGAGAAAAAGAAATGCTGTTAATTTTCTATTTGTGTCGTTTTATTTAAATTGGTCAGGCAGGTTTCAAGTGCATTTGACTTGATAAGCAGCGTTTGAGTGTGTAATATATGTGTAAGTAGATCATAATTTTTGTTTGTCTATGCCGGATTCGGATGATAATATATATTCCTATCTATGTGTTTGTGTGTGTAAGTGTGTGTATGTGTGTTTGTGTGTGATGCTTTATTTAGGCTTTGTGTTTGTCTGCGTGTTCATTTGGGGATTATTTTATGTAAACACCGATTGTGGTAGTGGTAGACATATATATATTTGATTCTTTACGAATGGATTTAATAAAGTTTGGTGATACAGTGTTTTTGATGTGCATTTATAGTCATTAAAGTATTTATCAGATTTCATTCGATGTATCTTTGACGTAAAGAGTAATATACTCTTTTTTAAATTAGAGCGGCATTTGCAAAATCAATGCAATGACCAGTTTTGTTCTTGTGTATTACCAGTGAGTTTAAAGGGTTTACCTCGTTGATGTGGGCTTTTAGATTTCGAGATATCTAATGTGGAAACACTTACATTACAAGACAAATGAATTCAATTATCCCGGCAACTAATGGAGTGGAGACGATCTTTACTCAGGATTTGATAAAATAGTAAAATCGTTCATGACATGTTAAGAATTTCTTAACTCACAACCAGCAATGTCCGTCAAAGTGCACAGTTCAAAATGAAATGAAATCAAGAATAGAAATCTGAGAAGAACCTAGAATCTAAACTTATTTATGAATGGAACATTGTGTGTGTGTGTGTGTGTGTGTGTGTGTGTGTCCGTTACCTATAGACTCCGAAACGGCTGAACCAATTTTCGTGAAATTTTACACAGTTTTACTATAGGCGTCTGCGAGTGTTCTTAGCTAGGTTTTGTGCCGAAGTACCCACGATACATATCGAAAATCGATAATCGAAAAAATCGGGTTATAGAAGGAGTGGTCCGATTTTAATCAGATTTTATACACTCATAGACAAAGACATAAGAAACGATATTCAGAAGTTTCAAGGTTGCAGATCTTACAATTGTGCAGAAAATTGATAATATATATAAAAGGCAAGATGTTTGTGTGTGTGTCTGTTTATCTGTCTGTATGTCTGTTTTTTTCATCCCTTTTATTTTAGTTTTTGCTTCAGGTTTGGCACTAAGTAAGTATACTTGTAGTTCTTAGTCTCAGCCATGATACCATTTACTCAGAGGACTTATTTAGCCTTCAAAATTCAGTTTACGACGAAAAAAACTTATTTGATATCAATAGCAGGAAATAAAAATTTGAATTACATCCATTCATTTTTCTTTCAGTCTACGGTTTATCTTTAACTGGAAACAACTATTGCTTTTTAGTCTTTCGTGCCAACGTCCAAAGAGTCTGAGCTCCAGGACCATGGATTAGTTTTAAAGCTTTCATTACACCCGAGCAACGCCGGGCTATACTGTTAGTCATACATAAATAAAATAATACACCCAAAACATTATAAGTTAAATGAAATCTAAATTGAGAGATTAATACAAAAGATAATGTTTGGTTAAATAAACTCTAAAACCATGATTATGTTATCTGCTGTAAATTACGGCATAAAATATCCAGGTTCACTTATGTAACCCCATCATTCCCGATGGAGCACAGTCTATCGCCCATGAGGTCGTCGATCTTTGTGTAACTTGTCTTTTGTACAGGTAAGGGTATTGACACTACGCAAACCTATTTTATCGTCCGATAGAGGTAGATTGGTTGCCAAATAAAGATATAGAACCCAAACCTTCCTGCTATTTAACCCACAAGCTATTCAGTGATGAAGAAGAGATGGATTAATACCTTTCTCAAATATATTTGCGCCTGAGTGAATACAACGACCTCAACCGTATTTCGAACCCAGCTCACCGATTTCTCGTTTCGAGCCGTTATACACTGAACCACAACGCACATCCATCGGGTATAAAATGCAATTATTATCACAGAGTCATAAACAAGTGGTACCTCACTCGTAACAATTACTGTATACCTACAGCATGCTGCCACGAATATATCACTCAAAAACCTGTTTGGTTAACTTATTTAGCATATTAACACAGAAATTAAGATGAAATAAAGAAGTAACACAAATTCAGTTTTCTGTTAATGCTGCAGCACACATCGCATCCAACGGATAATGCACTAAGTGGTGGCGTCACTGGATGTGTTTTTTATATCACTAATGCAAATGTCTGATGAGAGATACAGCATTTTACAATAACATAAAACGTACAAATATTTGTATGATGTCTAATCTACAGTATTAATACTTTATAGTTGATGTTGACTTTAATGCGTTTATCAGGAGATCCGAAAAATTTAAAATATGCACTTAGCTATATCAATACAATATACGGTATCCACTGGTGTGGGTTGTAGATTGGTTCCTATACAATGCACATAGAATTATATTAGTGTCTCAAAATGCAGGTAACTTGTGTGAAATTACGACGTTTGGACACAGGTTATCGTAACAGATCATTCAATAATTCCTGGGCCTGATATATAGATGGCGCCACTAATAAATAAGTTTTACAAAGTACGAACCTTCAAATGACACATGACAAAATTTGGGACCGATCGGATTATTAGTTTACAAATTACAGTTGTTTAAGTGAATCTACTATTGCAAATTTTCAAAATAATGGAGAAACAAGAATCTCGTGTGTTAATAAAGCATTGTTTTCTAAAGGAAAAATTATGTTCACGCAAAACATTTGCTTGCAAATATTATTCAAACACTGCTCCGTCGGAAACAACGGTTAAGAGATGGTATGCTGACATTAAACGCGGTGGTACAGACATAAATGAGGCTGAACGCTCAAGTCGTCAAAAATCGGCAAAAAGTCCAGAAACTCATTTTCGCCAATCGTGAACTGAAGTTGCATGAGAGAGCGGAGGAGTTGAACACATCATAAGGCAGTATATCTACCATTTTACAGGAACATTTGTCAATGAGAAAGCTGTGTTCAAAGTGGGTGGCGTGTTTGCTGACAGTCGATCACAAATAACAACGCATCGACTATTCAGAGCGTTATTTTCAACTGTTTTAAAGCAACAGGAATGAGTTTTTGCGTAAATATGTGACAATACGTGCTGTTCTCCTTCAATATGGCAGTGAATACTGGACAATATAATCAAAGATGAAGGAAAAACTTGAAGCAACTGAAATGTGGTTTTACAAAAAGATGCTGCGAATATCATGGATCGAGCATGTAAGCAATGATGAGGTCTTAGAAATGATGGAAACAAAAAGGAAATTAATACTAAGCATCAGGAAGAGACAGCTGAAGTTCCTCGGACATGCGATGAGGAAGGAGGGCTTGGAGAACTTGATACTAACAGGCCAGATAGAGAGAAGAAGAGACAGGAGGAAGCAACGGAAAATATATTTGAAGAACCTAATCAGGTGGATGACGGAACGAAGGTTGCATGGTGCAACAGGAGAAGGCGTGCTCAGAGCCACCAGGGATAGGGAAACATAGAAAGCCATGATTGCCTACGTCCTGAAGAGAAAGAGAACATAGAAGAAGATAAAACATGAACCGACCACTTCGGAGACAATTCAGCAGTCTGTTGATTGGACAGCTGCAGGTGAAAGCCTCCTAAAGCGACTGAAAACGCAAATATAAGCAGGTAAGGTTTGGCCTCCGTTACTGAGCATCAGTAAGGGACAGCTGAAGTTCCAAGGACATGCAGTGAGAAAAGAGGGCTTGGACAACCAAATACAAACAGGCAAGATAGAGGGAAAAAGAAACAGACGAAAGCAGCGGATAACATATTTGAAGGACCTAATCAGGTGGATGATTGAACGAGGGTTGTATGGTGTAACAGGAGAAGGTGTACTAAGAGCCACTAGGGATAGGGAGACGTGGAAAGTCATGATCGCCTACGACCTGAAAGGACAGAGCACATACAAGAAGAAGAAGAAGAAGAAGAAGAAGAAGAAGAAGGTATTTCGTACATTGATCACCTAGAGAAAGGAAGAGCCATCAATAGTAAATATTGTATAGCGTTATTGGTGTGTTTGAAGTGAGAAATTGCCAAAAAATGGCCACAAATGAAGAAGAAAAATGATCTTTCACCAAGACAACGCACCGTGTTACAATTCGATCGCAACGGTAGCAAAACTACATGAATTGCAGGTTCGTATTGCTTCCGCATCCACCCTAGTCTCTAGATCTGGCTCTCAGTGACAAAGTGCTGTTTGTAGACCCCAAAATAATTCTCCAGGGAAAGAGATTTGGCTCCAATGAAGAAGTGATATCGGAAACAGAGGCGTATTTTGAGGCCAAAGACAAATCGTTCTACAAAAAAGACATTGAATTGTTTGAAAAGTGTTGAAATCAGTGTATCACTCTAAAAGAGACTATGTTGATGAATAAAGTCGAATTTTCCTAAAAGTTGTTTTATTTTAGTTAGGCCCGAGATTTATTGAGTGATGGGTGATACCATAGCGTAAGGATAGACAAACGTTTTGGGTTATTATTAGTCTATCGTATGTTTGCGGATCGATCTTTTCGGTAGTCATGAGTCTAACTCAAAATTTTGGACTAAAAATATTTAACGGTATCTGTATTATGTCATTACTTATAAATTGGAACGTAATCAATTGATACTCGTAGAAATCAATGAAAAAAACTTTGCCGTTAAAATTAGAAACGATTGACCACTTTAGAGTTTCGTTGAAACAAAAGTGTTAGGATACTTCAGTTGATCCCGGCAAGCAAGTAGAAAATTGACCTTTCTTTTCTTTTTTTCATCAATTCACTGCAAGGTCAGTTGGTACGCTACTAGTATGCAGGAGGTAGCGTGTAGTGCAAGTAAATCAGAAGACTCAGAACAGGGAGGATCGAGAAAAGGACAAAATACGAAAGAGATTCAAGAAAATAAAAGATGGCGATTGATGTTGCATGTAAGTTTTGAAGATTGTATTGATCAGGCAAAGAGAAGGGAGTTCAATAAGCGGGAATAGCGAGAAAAGAAACTGTTGGAGTTGAAGTGGTAAGGTCTTTAGCTATTTCAACAGTGAAATTGTGGAACCTTGATACCAATTCATATATTCGAAACATCAGGGAATAAAATTCGTTAGAGTATTTTCATTAAAAAATGTTTGTAGAAAAGACAGAAGGATGCCACGCCATTTCGGTGAAAAAGTGGCTGAAGTTAATATGCCTGGTCAGGATCGATTAGTTTGCAGATTCTTCTTTGGATATTGTAAAGAAACTCAAGAGTGCCGTCTTAGTCACGCAAAAATGAAAATAACACTGATATCTTATTTTAACAAATATAATAAAATTTACCAAAATTAGATGAAAATATTTTAAGTAAATTTATTTCATGAAATCGCCATTGATTTTAGTACGGCCTCGATGCAACTTCGAAATCTCCGGCAAGATTTCTAGTCTCCATTTTTGAATGTTGACATTTGACATAATCTTTGCCTTCAGTTCATCTTTGGTGTTAAAATGGGTTTCGTTGGTTTCTTGCTCGACTGCGCCCCACGCATAATAATTGCAGAGGTTGCAATCTGGGGAGCTAATTAACTAGATGTGAGGGCATTGTGGTGCAGTGGATATCGGCTCTGGAAGAGAAATCGGCGAGCCGAGTTCGAATTCCAGTTGAATTCATTGCATTCACTTACACGCAAATACTCTTGGGAAAGGTATTAGTCCGTCTCTTCCTCCCAGTTATGGGTTAAATAGCAAGACAGTTTGGGTTCTATAGCCTTGGCTGGCAACCATTCTACCGCATAAAGAAATGGCAACCTACTGTGAGATAATCTTCTGCCCAGTCAGTCATGTGTCATTCGAGACATGATCACCCAAGGGTGTTTCACGTATGGTACTTAAATGACTGAGGGGTGATGTGGTCGCAGAAATTATTTGACAGCCATGACTGGGTTCTCTTGCTTGTGTGACAGGATACAACGTTCTGTTGTCCAACATAAGATTTTCCAGCATCCACCCTCCTCACGCTGCTTTCTCCTGTTCCTTTTTTCCTCGACTTACCCTGTTCTTTGGTTCTCCAAGCCCGTCTTCCTCATTATGTGTCTACAAAACCTCGGCTATCTCTTCCTGATGCCAAGTATAAGTTTCTAGACTAGCGTATTAATACCTGAATCCACTCTAAGGAATGTTAGGTGACTGTGTCCCGCCAAAACATTATTTCTCGCTTCAAGACCAAGTCAAAGCAAAGGTATCCGAATGCTTTACATGATAGGCTTGATCAAATAAGATTGTGTTCTAACAACCGTAGGAATAATGGAATAGATTAACTAAACTGTTAATTTTTTGCCTAAATGAAGGTAAATATTTTCATAGAAATTATTAAAACGACTAAGAAAATATGACTCATAAATTTACTAACATTTCTTGATTTATATCCCTTTCAAATACCGATGGAAACAGGAAATATACAAATAGACAGATAATATATAAATAGATACACGTGGTTAATTATATCGTTTGATTATTGTTCTACAGCAATGCTATCACTTAATAGATAAATGTATCCGAATGCTTCATATGATAGGCTTGAACAAATAAGATTTTAATCTGACAACAGTCAGAATAATAAAATAGATTAATCAAACCGTTCCTTTTTTGCCTAAATGAAGATTATATATATATATATATATATATATATATATATATATATATATATATATATATATATATACCTCGGTAGTTATAGTTTTTGTAGAAATTACTAAAACCGCTAAGAGAAATAATCGCTCAGAAAATTACTAACTTTTCTTGATTATATCCCTTTCAACTAAAGATGGGACAGGAAATATACAAATAAATAGACAGGTAATGTATGAATAATTACACGTAGATAATTATATCGTTTGATTATTGCTCTACAGAGAGGCGTTGGTATTGGCGACTTTTCAAAAAATCTCACTCAATGACATTCACGACCGCACAGAGCGGTTAATATTACCATCATAATCTTTAAAAGATCATACATTACGAAACTCGAAAGGGATGAAAAAAAGATTCGAATTTAAGGTTGTCCATCTCCGATTATAGTTGGCAACCACGGCTAGAGAACGCAATCTTTACATTGCTGGTGGGAATTGTATGTGTAGCGGGGTCATTACCGAGCATTCATACCGTCTAGAAAGTGTATTTGTACAAAAGGTAATGGAAAAAACACGACAAAAGTTTAATAAGGGTTCAATCGATTTGACTAAGTATAGAAACCAAAAAGATATCGTTAGAAGCGATGAAACGTGTAATGGGCTACTATATAATATTCAGTCAGTTAAGTGCCACACGTGATGCACGCTTGGGTGATCAAGTCTCGGAAGAGACATGACTGACTGGGCAGAGGATTTTTCCGCAGTAGGTTGGCATTTCTTTCTGTGGTAGACTGGTTGCCAAACAACGCTATAGGACCTAATATGCCTTGCTATATAACCCATAGAGAAGAGACTGATTAGTACCTTTCCAAATGGTATTTGTGCTAGGTGAGTGCAACGAATTCAAGTAGAATTCGAACTCGGTCCAAAGATTTCTTGTTCCAAGCCGATATTCACTGCACTACTATGGAAATGCTGGACAATTTTCTCACATATTAAGAATAGACCTGTAGTAACAGATATGTAGTCCTATAGAACGATACTGAGAATATCATGGGCTGAACATTTGAGCAACAAGGAAGGAATGATATATACAGAATCAGAAACAGCTCACACTTTCAGCGGACCTCAAGTGGAATGACTATATTGAATCCATTGCTAAATCCGCTGCTATGAAAGTCGGTTCTCTGTTCAGGGCCCGGAGTTTTTTTTCCGTCTGAATCTATCCTAGGGCCCGGAAATTTTTCCCACATGAAACTATTCTGCACATTTATAAATCTACCATCCACCCGTGCATTGAATACTGTTGCCATATCTGGCCGGGTGCCGCTGCTATTCTCCTTGGGCTTCTAGACAAGGTACAGCGGAGGGTCTGTAATGTGATCGATATTGACTTGGCAGACCGCCTGCAGTCTCTCTCTCAACGGCGCGACGTGGCTTCCCTGTGTCTCTTCTATGAATACTTTCACGGCTTCTGCTCCGATGAACTTAGATCACTGGTGCCCCCTAGGTTCGAATTTGCACGAGATACTAGATTAGGAACTAGATCCCACCCTTTTACAGTGAAACCGATAAAATGCAACCGCAACTTCTACTCCAACAGTTTCTTTCCTCGTACTTCCCGACTGTGGAATTCCCTTCTACATGACTGCTTGCCCAACGGCTACAATCTCCAGGAGTTTAAATGTAAGGTCAGTAGACACCTCCTAACACAATAACTCGCTTCCAATCTTTCAAACACTCTTCCCATCCTCCCAACTACCTATCACCCCCCTTCTGACATTTCTTATATCTAACCACTCTTTCTATTTACCTTCCCCTATGTAGCCCCAAGCGCAATAGTGGCAATTGAATGCCTTGCTTGGGGTGAAACGATTAAAAAAAATATTACGAATATTCTAAATAAGATTGGCAATTCGATTTAACCGTATTGTCTTTTTTTTCTTTTTGCTTCTCTATACGCCAGCAAATGCTGGACGATTTCTTCAATGATGAAAAAGAGACTCGAACTAACAGAAATGTGGTTTTACAGAAGGATGCTGCTGAAGATACCATCGACTGAACATATTAGCAACGACAATGATTTGAAGAGAATACGAACAAAAAAGAGGAACATGCAATGAGTAAGGAGAGCTTGGAGAACGTGATACTAACAGGCTAGATAGATGGAAGAAGAGACAAATAAAAACAGCGTGTAACGTACTTGACTGTCCTCAGAGGGTAGATGGCAGAACAGAGGTTGCGTGGTGTAACAGGAGAAAGCCTGCTAAGTGCTACCAAGGATAGGGAGACATGGAAGGCCATGATCGCCTACATCCTGAAAGGACAACGCACATAGAAGAAGAATGAGGCAGGAGGGATTGGAGAACCTAGTACTCAGAGGATGAGTCGAGTAAAAGAGAAACAGGAGAAAGAAGCGCGAGATCTACTTGATGGGTCTAAGCAGGTCAATGGCTGCCCGGGGTTTAAGAAACATACCAAGTGGAAAACTATTATGAGCGACAAGGAACAAGGGTAAGTGGATATCCATGATAGTCTACGTCCGGAAATGACAAGGCACAGAAAGAAGAAAAAGCTTCCCTGATGACTACGATCTTCAAAAATTTAAATGTGATATTAATCTCCAATGTTGTGTTCTTGAATCCTGTTCTCCTCACTAATGTTTTCTCGTTTTTTTTTGTTTTTTTTTCTGTTCTTGGTAATAACTTGTGACATTATCACTATGTTTAGAGTGAAAGAATATTTAAAAAGATTTACATTGATATCTTTTTTTTACTTCTTTTTTTTATTTACTCATATCAACACCCCCCCCCCCAAGCAAAACAGGACCATCACTAGTGCGCAAGTGTTTAAAGAAAGACACAAAGGGAAGAAAGGGTTTGATGAAAAATAGACAAAAGCAGGGAGATAGAATACGGCAACTGAAGTTGCGTTTAAACTTTTGGGGGTTATAGCTGTCAGGTAATCAAGTCAAGGGTAGGGAGTTCCACCAGCGTAAAGAAACCATCGGAGTAGAAAAATCGGTTGCATTTAACTATTTCAACGGTAAAACAGTGAGACCTAGATACCAATCTAGCAGTACTCAAAAATTCATGTGGTCGAGACACCAGGTAGGAAGGCAGATACCATGGAAATATAAATTTCAGTAAAGATCTAAACAAGTCCTGTGTTAACTGTTGTTCACTAAACATATCCACATATTTTATGTTCGTTCTTATGATAGTTTTTCCCTTCTAATAAGGAATATGATGAATTGGATAATTACTCATGAGCATAATAAGGTAAAGAGGAGGTGTAGAAAACAACGAGTATCTAACGATTTTGTGTAAATGGATAACTGAACAGGGACCGGGGAGGCTAATAAAGAGTCACAAATGGTTTAGATGAAGGAGGAGCAAGATACATGATCGTCTACCTCCTGATGGGTACACTCTATAAGGAAAATCATATATAAAGATATATAAATAATACTTAATGTTTTTCGAGAGCAAAAATTTATACAGGACTTTTTTTATTTGTATTTATTTCTGAGATGTGTTAGTATTTACACTATTTACATTGTTCTGATTTTGTCTTCATCATTGTTGTCATAAAGTTAAAGAATTAGCGCATATGCTAAGCTACAAAAATTTCAGAAATCGACCAAGCATAGAGATGAATACAATATAGGAATACGGTCTGGGAACCAGTAATATGGAGTACCAGAGAAAATCATTAGTGTCAAAATTGCAATATGAGCTAGTGGAAACTATTAACATAAAAATACTAAAGAAAACCGTCAACATAAAAAATGAAGTCAGGTAAAAGCAAAAATGGTTATTAAACATTAGGTTTATAAGTCCCAGAAATTCAGTTCATCGTGTCCTTAAGGACCATGGCCCAATGGATATAGAAGTTGGTTAGTTCCTGTGATTTGTCTCAAAGAGGTGTGAGTTTAATATCACGATGTAGCAGTGGTGAACAAATAACTCTTGATTACCAAAAAGAGTCTCTACGCAATGGAATAAGAATGATACACCCAAGTGATTGTAAGAAAGGGTTCTAGCACCTGAAGAATTCTAAGATGAGGGCAGTAGTCCGTATAATGTAAATAGTGTAGGACATCTTTAGATCTGTAATGAATTTTATTTTGATTATTAGAAGTATTTTTCTTTGTTAAGAGTGAAATGTTCTTAATACCTTCTTCATCTTTCTCTGTTGCAATACGCCTTCGGATTTCGGTATCACAGGTTTCGTTAAGACATTTGTCAGACATAAATTTTGCTTGATTTTGGTATCTCCAATTTGTAGATGGCTATCCTACATTCTGTTTTCAAGTGATGTTTAGTCTTTTTTGATACCAAGGGTTTAATTCAAAAAGTAAGAGTATTGTTTCATGATTTAAGAGTCGAACTAACATTATCTTTTAATGAAGGCAATTTATTTTATTTTATATGTAATACCCCTTCAGTATATGTGCGATCATGGCTCTCCATTAACCCATTAATACTAACCGCAAACTTGTATTTTAATTATTATTGGCTTAAATGCTTATTTAAGATATGTTATTTATTTCAATTTATTCATTGAGATATTTTATCGTTGAAAGAGTCGGCCAATGCAAAGGGAAACTTCCTTAAATTTGAGAATCAAAACCCAACGATTAAAACATTTAATCCTCTAAAAAGGAAACGAATAATTTTTTTAAATATTTTAATGTATTTTTAAAAACAGAATTTTCATAAAGATCTGTCTTCTGGCTAGAAATAACGTTGTACATAAATTAGCTTCTTTTTTCGAATTCTGCACATGCTTCTTCTGTCTCTTTGAGTATTTTTTACAATTTTTTCCCAGGATTTAAATCATTTAATTTACACTTCCTCGATTTGTTCCGTGTAGATTATTGTTCACAACTCAAACGTTCATGTTTTGAAGTTACTATATTTATATATATATATTTGTTTCCTTGCAATATTTTTATGGACGTTCATATTTCTTTTCGTATTTCGTTTACAATCTGTCACATGTTGAGATTCAACTTTCCAATCAATAAGTGTATTTTACTATTTTTTTTTTTTTACATAAATACATAATTTATTTTTCGGTTGTCGAATTCATTCGTCTATATACATTGGTGTGTTCAGAAAGTAACGACGTTTTAGCAGAAAGCGAATCAAGACAAAATATAAGTTGAAATTAATTTAAATATTTCTTACAAAAAAAGACATAATCACCTTCGTTTTTAACGCAGCCCAACGGGAAGTCGATCCCACGTCGAAAGAAATCTGCTTTTTCACCGAAAAAATATTGAAGATCTGGTTTCAACTTAATTGTTTCTGAATGTTCTGCTATCTATGAAATATTCTAGTGATCGGCACAAAAGAAAATATGTAGGTGTTAAAAATAATGCGTATAAAGAGATGCAGAATAACCTGCCATGTTTTATCTTTGATTTATTTTTCGGAGTGGGCTCTTGTATTTTTAGATTGAAGAATAACACCGTCTCATATTTTTTGCTTTGCTCTTCTTTCTTTTGGCAAAAATGACTTCATTGAAGACCAATCTATATTCCAAAGATGGATGACAAGTTTCAGATTCCACTAGACACAAAACAAGGATAGCGATTTTCTAAGCGCAGCTTAGATGTGGCGCATGGCTAAAAGTATGGGTGCCCAGTCAATTGTAATGATTCAAGCGAGACAAGCTTGATAACCATTACACTACGTCAAGGTACCCACAAAGAAAGGATGTATGTGTATAGAGTTGTGATTTTGATCTTGGCATTGATTTAACATTTTATGATAAGTGATTCATTTTTATTTCTCTGTTTATATGCAAAACTAATTTTTCATCACTTTAACCGATGTGATTTTAAAATGGAATTCCGGGTTATAGGACTGATGCAGACTATGGTAATTTGTATTCTGTCCTCAAGCGAAAACACGTAAGAAAAATTTAAGCTCATTCAACTTATCCATGATACTCACTCACGCGCACAACTTTCTTCTTTCTTTCTTTTTTTTTTTGCAAAGTCAAGCGGCGATAAGAAATGGATGACGGGAGCAGGTCTTAGTGAAACTTGAAACTTCTCGTTCCAAACGAAGCTGCTGTCAATTAACCACCAAAGAAAACCGCACATCCCTCCCATTAGCATGGAACAGGCTTGCCTCCCAGAGAGTAAAACACTACGCCTACTTGGCCTGACACTCTCAGCGGACTTCAAGTGGAATGACTACGTCGAATCCATTGCTAGATCCGCTGCTATGAAAGCCGGCTCTCTGTGCAGGGCCCGGAAATTCTTTCTGTCTGAAAATATCTTGCACTTATACAAATCTACCATCCGCTCGTGTTTTAAATACTCTTGCCACATCTGGTCGGGTGTCCCTGCTATTCTCCTCGGGGTTCTTGACAAAATACAGCGAAGAATCTGTAATGTGATTGATACCGACTTAGCTGACCGCCCGCAGTCACTCTCTCACCGGCGTGACGTTACTTCCTTGTGCCTCTTTTATAAATATTTTCATGGCTTCTGTTCTGATGAACTTAAATCACTGGTGCCTCCTAAGTGTGAGTTTGCACGAGTCACTAGATTGGCAATTAGGCCCCACCCTTTTACAGTGAAACCGATGAAATGTAACCGCAATTTCTACTCCAACAGCTTCTTTTCTCGCACTTCCCGCTTGTGGAATTCCCTACCGCATGCTTGCTTCATCGACGGCTACAACCTCGAGGAGTTTAAAGGTAGGGTCAATAGACACCTCCTAACACACTAACTCACACCCATTCGCTCCAACTCTCTCCCTGTGTACATCATAACCCGTCTATCACCCTCCTTCTGACATTTCCTATACTCAATCGCCCTATGTAACCCCTGCGCTATAGTGGCAGTGGAATGCCTTGCTTGGAGTGACATGATTAAAAAAAACAAAAAAACCTGTACATTTATTTTCAGATGTATTAAAATTTAAAAAAAGCTTAACAGATTTTGGCATCAAGCTATGTATTTGCTTCAAGAAGAAGTATTATATTTATTTGCAAATTCTTTAGAATAATGTCGTGTAATATTAATCAATAATTCAACTATATTTTTACCGTTGTATTCTAAATGTGAATGGAAAATCAAATTATTGATTTTGCAAAAGTCGGTTTCTTTAAAAGACAATCTAAAACATTTTAAATCCTTAATAACAGAATGTATTATTGAAACTTATTTTAACACCTGAAAGAATTCATTCTTTAGTAACTACTGGCAACGTACATTCAAGGTTTTTACTCTTAAAACTAATCTAGCAAACGATTTTAAAAGAAGGACACTTGAGCTAGAACTGAATTTTTTTTAAAAAGACTGTTGATAAGTTCTTCACGAATATACAGAATATATGCAAAAACAAAATAGTTTAAATTCAGAATGATATATGTTTTGTGCTCCTTCATGAGGGGGACAATTGTTGCTTTCTACAACTTACTCTCTTTCATTATCCTAAAAAGTTCATTTCCACTCTCTGTTTTTCTATTTCTACATGATTCGGAACTCGTTGTCTTTTTCTCGTATCTTCAATATGCACTCTGTGTTTAAAATTCTCCAAGCTCTTTGCCTCTTATAAAATATTGCGTCTAACAATATTAATATTTTAGCTTACTATAAAAGAATATACTTTTGATAACAATCAACAACCTACCATCGTAACCATATATACAGGATGTAAATTATCACCGCTTTCTATTTTTGTTATTGAACATGCGTGTTTTTTTTGTTTTGTTTTTTTTGTTGTCTGCACAGAACAGTAGAGACAGTTGGGTACAGTCTATGAGAAAAAGAGCATCATGAAGCAATTTACTCTTCCAAACATTGGGAAACGGCATTCTGTACAGCTTGGCATTCTAACTGGATTCTCCATTATAAACATTTCAGAGTGTTTGTGTGTCAATCTAAGGACAGTGCAGAGAATTCAAAATAACTTAGATGAGTATAATGGTGATTGTGAAGTTATGTCAGATCAAAAACCATACTCTGATCGTTCTAATGAAGCAAAAACTCCGGATTTATTAGTGAGGGCCTCAAACTAAACAGAAACCTACATGAACAACAAGTACCTTAAGACGGTAGTGATGGCCTGGGTCCAGAGAGTGGCTGCTGGAAGTCCTATGTCTGGTAAATGAACTCTGCAGTGTACCACACATACAAGGGAAGCCAGTCATGGCTGTCAGACAATTTATGCGACCACATCACTTCTTACAGCTGACAGCTAAGTCCCTACACTGTAACCCCTTAATTATTACTGAGGGAGAGATAAAAAAAAAAAAACTACAGCAAAGATGAACCGAAGGCAATGATTATGGCAACTTTTTACCATCTTAAGTAAGTGAACCGTTCAAAAGAGATGTAAGAGATTGCGAAGTCTTTATAAACCGTGGTTGACGCCAATGGCGATTTTAAAATACGTTTACTTTTTAGTATTTCAAGATATTTTTGTGTAATTTTCGCAAAATATCTGTTAAAATAAATTGTCAGTATTATTTTAATTTTTACAATTTCTTAATCTAAATTCTTAATCAGAATGCTGTGTTTCAATTGCTGCTGTGTTCTTTATACTCACTTAAACCCAGATACCCTCTGGAAAGTTACGAATCCACCTCTTCTCTATTCCCAACTATCACTTAATGCCCAAATGAAAATCTAAGTGCAGCTTAAATATGGTACAGTGCCGAACAAATGGGGCACCAGTGAGGTTCGAACTCATCTCCCCGAGTTTTTGTTCCGAGCCGATATCCTATGGAACAGAACGCATATTCGAATTAAATGATATAAACGGCAAATATAATACACCCGGCTTAAGTTTTCGTTTCAGTTTTAGGGTGGCAGTAAGTATAAAAATTATCATCTTAAAATATTGGGTGTCCAGTACTTTTAAGCGACACTATATCTAGTTTAGTTATATTTATTGCTGCTATAGGAATACATCAGTAGCAGTAAGTAGATTTTTAAATATTTCTCTCATGTGAAACTTTCGGCAAGAATTATTAACACTGTAACCTCAGTAAGAGCACCTGATCTCGCCAGTAGCTACAGTGGTAATCATACTATACATGCAATGATTGAAAAACGCTAACGAAAAACATAATCAAATATATATTTGAAATACTCCAATGGTTTTGTCTACCCGACAGACAATGCCTGTAGAGAGAGAAACCAAGGTCATTTTTCTCTATTTCATTTTCCCGTTTGTGTTTTGCTGATCTCATGATCACTAACTTTTCTTTTAGAATTTTGTTTTAATTAAAACAAAATCCAGCGGGTATACTTAAACACGTTCAGATGTCTTTCGAGAGACCAATTTTCAGAAGAAGCAGTGATTATGCACATGTCTAAAGGCGATGTTCTGTGGCTGTCACTGGAACTAGGGCGTGTCAGAAAGTTTCAGATCTTCCACGATTTTCTAACTGGCACGGCCAAAACTCTTCTTCTACGCAGTTTTCTTAATTTCCAATTAAGGTGCTGTTATATCTTTTTAACGGCTTGCTTTCGTTCTTACACAGTGGTTACTTACAACAGTAATTTCTATGATCGGACATATCAGCTTTTTATTATTATTTTAATTTTTCTCTCGCAAATTCTGGTCTTATGCTTAAACATGGTGGGTGATCATTATACTTTTATTCTTTATTTGATTTTTTATACTGTGCAGCTAAAACCAGACACAACAGCCACTTTTTCCCTTCTTAAGCCATCCTAAATCTACCATCCGCCCGTGCAGAGAATACTGTTGCCATATCTGGTCGGGTGCCCCTGCTATCCGCCTATGGTTGTTTGACAAAATCCAACGGAGAATCTGTAATGTGATCGATCCCGAGTTGGCAGCTTAGATACAGTTTGGCAGCTTAGATACAGTTACTTTCTCACCGACTTTCTCAGCTTCTGCGCCGATGAACTTAGCTCACTGGTGCTACTATATATGAATTTACACGAGCCACAAGATTAGCAACTAGGTCCCATCATTTTAACCAATAAAATGTAAACTCAAATTCTACTCCCTCAGCTTCTTTTCTCGCACGTTCAGCCTTTGGAATTCCCTTCCGTTTACTTGCTTCCCCGACAGCTACAATCTCCATCAGTTTGAATGTAAAGTCAATAGTTATCTCCTATTTCACTAACTTGCATCCTCTCTTTCATGCTCTTTTCTCCGTCCACTCCACTCTCATCAGTATTCTCATTCTTTGCTTATCCACTTCCTGACACCCGTTATAAGCTGTCACTCTTTCTCAAAACTTTCCTCCTATGTAACCCCCTGCGCATCAGTGGCAGTAAACTGTTTTGCTTAGGGTGATATGATTATAAAAAAACTCGTTATTTGGTCGGGGTCTCCATCATGAACTTTTATTTTAAGTGTTGAGCAAACTTATCATCATGATTATGTCATTATTTTCTCTTCGAGTTCCTTATACTATCCATTGTAGTTGCTGCTGTTGGTCTTTCTCAGATATTGTGGTTTCTGTTATTTGGTACAGTTTTTTTGCGAATGTGTAGTTCACGATGTTTAAAGAAGGGTGATTCACAGGCTTTATTTGCTCGAAGCCATTGATATTAGAAATTGATTGCCTACAACCGTTTAGATATTACTGAATGGGTTTGGTTTAGTTTGTTTTGTTTTACGGCATATCAACCTCAATTGATTATTTAATACAGACAAGATTTTTGCAATAGATTTCGGTAAATAGAATATGTATTTTTTATGAGAAATTATTATGTCTATCAGGTTTCATTGGCATTTTTTGTGAAGTGAGTCAGATGTATTATTTATATATATATATTTCTTAAAATATATATTGCTGTTATTATTTTTTCTTTAAAAATGTATTGTTGGTAAAATTTTCTTCATGAATATATTGCTGGTAATATTTCTTTTCCTTCAAGAATGCATTGCTGATAATATTTTCTTCTCCAACGAAATATTGCTGAAATGTTTACAATAACAATTTATTTTATACTTTTCTAGTTTCTTGACTCCAGTTTAGAGGTTAACTATTTTCAAATACCCTAACAGAAGCTACCACTCCGGATCATGAGAGGCCTGGAAACAATATCAGTTAAGAGGTGGTTCCATGCTTCTCAAAGGTTCCCAATTAGAAGCCTAGTTGCCGGGCGCTGTTAATCGTCAAACCCCGGACACGGATATAGTCATACCCAAGACACCACATTTTTAAGTGGGGGTCACTTCTCTGCAGAGGTGCAGTCGACGTATTTTAAAGCTCCAGATGACAAGCCCTGAGATATTGTTGAAATAGTTAAATATATCCGCCACTTCTTTTCCAACAGTTTCTTTCCTCGCGCTTCCAGACTGTGAAAGTTTCTTCTATTTACTTATTTCCCTGACAACTACATTCTTCAAAGATTTAAATGCAATATCAATTGCCATTTTCTTCAGCGGAATAATAAGGTCTGACTATATAAAAGATATGAAGATATAAATTAGACGCTTGGTCATTTGATAAGCAAATGCAGCAAGTTGGATCGGAAAGAACACAAACGTATACGTAACTAGTTAAAAATCTTACAACTCGGATTCATATATCTATGATTTCACTATGCAAATCGATTCAATGTACACAAACGAATAAAAAAATAAAGAAAATGCATTAAAATTAATGTTGACCGAAAGGTAATATATTACGGTTACTGTTGTCCATATCAGTGAGTTAAGTGCCACATGTGATACACGCTTTGGGCGATCATGTCTTGAAAGAAACATGACTGACTAGGCAGAAGATTATCCCGCAGTAGGTTGCCATTGCTTTCCGCGGTAGAGTGTTGACAGCCAAGGCTATAGAATCCAATCTATCCTATTATTTAACCCACAGTTGGAAGGAAAAGCCGGATTAATACCTTTCCCAAGGCTATTTGTCTGTATTTGAATGCAAGGAATTCGAACTCGTACCCCGATTTTTCGTTCGGAATTGATATCCACTCCACCACAACGCACATCCTATGGATAGTCCATATACGTATATATGTCCATATACGTATACAATCCATAAACATAAATGGATTGTCTATATATGTCTACATATAAAGAGATATACGAAGACTGATAAGATTACATCTGGATCGTTGCTATGGTAGCATAACTAAAGTAGGCAGAGTGAAGCCACTTGGCAAAGATTGACTGTGAACTAAATGCTTCCTTAGATATTTGTCCAGAACCAAAATTGTAACCACCTGCGCACTTGTGACGGTCCCACCTTGCCTGGAGTGAAATGATTAAAAACATCATCGTATCTAATATTTCCGTCGCTTGATAGAATTGGTCAACACATTCCCGGGAATTTCATTTAAGAAAGTCTCGATCTGACAAGTCTAAAAAAGAATGAAATTCATGCTAGGAAAGAAATAGCTAATTAAATAAGTAAAAGGATCAGTCAGTGAATGAATTAAGTGCCATACGTGATACACGATTGGATGATCATGTCTCGAAAGAGACATGACTGACTGGGCAGAAGATTACTCCGCAGTAGTTTGCAATTATTTCTGCGGAAAACTGGTTGCAAACTAAGGCTATAGAACCCAATCTGTTTTGTTATTTAACCCATAACTGGAAGGAAGAGAAGGATTAATACATTTCCCAAGGGTATTTGCACGTAAGTTAATGCAGGATATTCAACTGGAATTCGAACTTGGCACCCCAATTTTTCGTTCCGAGTCGATACTCACTGCATCACAACATTCATCCCCAGTTAATGTCTGGCGGCGATTTAGAACAACAAAAAGAACTGAAGAATAAATAAAGTGAAATGGAAATTAAGAGGTGATATTTTTTAAATCCTTTCACCCCAAGCGAGGTGGGGCCGCCACGAGTTCGTAGAGGGTTAAAGTGAGATAAAAGCAAACAAGGGGTATTGAAGAAAGGATAAAAGATGAATAGCATTCTATATAAAATGGCAATTGAGTCTGCATTTAAACTTCTGGAGAATGTAGCTATCAGGGAAGTAAGTAAACGGAAGAGACTTCCACAGACCGGAACCCCGATGAAAGAAACTGTTGGAAAAGAAGTGGGGCTTATATTTAACAATTTCAACAGTAAAAGGATAGGATCTAGATGCCAACATATTAACAAGCTTAAATTCACGTGGACAGAGCATCAGGGTAGAATGCTCATCAGAGCAGTCTGTAGAAAAGACAGATTGAAGATGTCAAGTCCGTGAGAAAGTGACTGAAGTCGGGAGGACGAGTCAGGACTGGTTACATTGCAGATCCGTCAGTAATTGTCTATACTTCTGAGATGAGGCAGTATTTACACTATTTCTATGGTTCGAACTATTGTTCTCATCTTTATTGCCCTGTTTACAAGATTTTGGTAGTTGTAAGGCACCGGTCTTCTTCAGGTGCTAGAAAAGTGATCATTTATTATGATCACTGGAGTATATCCTTTTCTTTCTATGTGCGATTTCACTTCTGGTAACCGTGTAGTTACCTACCGTGTAGTTATCTACCTTCTGGTAACCGTGTAGTTATCTATTTAACTAAACTATCTAAGGTATTTGTTCACCACTGCTGTAGCCTCCTACTGAACTCACAACGTCTGGCCTAGTGGATATAAGCACGAAGAATGAGAATGATATACCCCTGGAATCGTAATAAAGGGTTCTGTTCGAAATGCTTAGTACCTGACGAAGGCCGGCACATTCAACAGTCGAAACGTCGTAAACATGGCAATGAAAATTAGGACAATAGTCCGAAAAACGAATTTGCAGATGCTTCTTTAGGTCTTGTCTAGAACCAGAATTGTGATCCCCTGCGTACTAGTGGCGGACCCGCCTTGTTTGAAGTGAAATGATTTTTTAAAAAAGTCATCCTATTTAATGTTTACGTGGCTTGATAGAATTGGTTAACATATTTCTTGCGATTTCTCTTTCTCCTTTTTACATAAAATCTAACAAAGCCGTCAATTCCATCATTCGTCAAAGTAACACTTTCATTGTTTTCTAGTCCCGTTTAAAAATATATTGCGGTTACTATTGTCCATATACGTCTACTTATAAAGAGATATAAGATTGGTTAGAATCAACATGGTAACATAACTAAAGTAGGCAGAGTGAAGCCGTGAACTGAATCGCATATACACACAAGTTAGAAAGTTCTCGTTGATTTTGTTGTTTATAGTTGTGTTTGTAAGAATAATGGGTAGAGTGTTATCATCACACTACATCTCAGGGGTTCCATTCGTGACCAAAGGCTTGAGCAGTGTTTTCTTTTTTGGCCAGGCACAACATTCCTCAGGTTAGACAACCACTATATTCCACAAATTTTACCTCTTACCATTTATTCCGCCTAAAAAACAGAACAAAAAAAAGCAACCCGCCTTGAACGGAACAAGATATCAAGGCACTGCGGAAATCCAAGAGAAGGCGACGAGACAGCTGCTCGCTTTCCCAAAATAGAAGTTCCAGGAATACTTCCATTAATGGAAACAACGTTGGATAAAATATGTGGCTTCCGAAGTGGGCTACTTTGAAGGAGATTAAATATGCCTAATTCATTAGTGTTTTAGTTTTGTTTTTAGCAACGCTCCCTAATTTTTTTATCAGACTTCATATACTGCTGAGTCTAGTTTCTACAATTCACTTTAATTTTTCAGAAATTCTTTTTCTTATTCTCTTATTTCTTTTTATTCTTTTTAATGCCATCCATTTCCAGAAGGCGTAAATATTTTCCGTCCAATTCACTAATGATTTCATTGTTGAATGGTTCAATTCCTTTTAATGAATGCTATTTGCCTTTGTATATCAGCATCCAGATGTCCTTGCTAAACATTATTACTTATTAAGTGTGTGATTCTATTTCTTGCATAAATCATTTATCTGGATGGTGAACCTAGTAATTTGCATAATTTACAGTTGATTACCTTTCCCACTCATTCACATATGTATGTTTTTTCAGAATAAAACTTTGTACTAATATATTGGCAGTTCTGGGCATGACGGTAAACTACATCAGGCAACAAGGCCTCTGATTGGGAGGTTGTGAGAAGCATGGAACCACCTCCTAATTGCTATTGTTTCCAGGTTCACCCTGACCCGGAGTGGTAGCATCTGTTAGGGTCCAAGCTATGGGCAAATAGCTAACACACAAACTGGGGTCAAAACACTATGAAAGTATAAAAATAAACTTTTATAGAAATATATATATATAAAAATAGACATTTATAGAAAAATCTACATTTTTGAAGGAAAAATATTACCATAACACATTTTTGAAGGAAAGAGTAATTATTGCTATGAAACATTTTTGAAGAAGAAAAATTCATAATACATTTTTGAAGGAAAGAGTAATTATTGCCATGAAACATTTTTGAAGAAGAAAAATTCATAATACATTTTTGAAGGAAAAGAAATGTTACCAGAAGACTACTTCAGTTTTCTAAAATAAGCAAAATTAAAATGTAAAAATAAAAATTTCATCAAAATCTGACTAAATCACACTTCTGACTATAACCAAACATTTAAAAATACCTTAAAACCCTACATTTTTGGCATTAAATAAACCGCAGATCTTGATTTGCCGTTAAACATAACTCAAACCCAAGCTTATATATTAGCCTATTATATAACCAACTGTTTTCTCTCTATCGATCAATATTAATTTTAATTCATTTTTTGTGCTTGGGGGGGGATTGTGTACATAGAACCGAGTTGCATAGTGAAATCCTAGTCATTTACATGAATCCCAGTGTAATATAATAATCTGGCCCCACCCGAAGAAGGGATGAAGCGTGGGTGTTTTCGGTCATTGAAAGCAGCGGATGTCATTTTGACCCTATTTCCGGCAGAACGGAAATAGCTCAGAGAAACAGACAGGTGACTCTGAGAATTACGTAGGCGTCGTGTAGGCGTCGCGTGATCGAGGCAAAAACCGGAAGAAACAATTTCCGCTTTTGGAAGATATATAAAGACTGCGAAAACACAGATAAGTCAGTCTCCAGAAGTCGACAGTAGAAGAGAAGAAGAGTCTGGTCGGCAGTAGAGAAGCAGTTCACAGCTGCCCCCAATAGCATACATGCTATTGGGGGGTACGCATTCGTCAACGTCGACCCTTAGAAGCATTCGTCAACCCATTAGAAAAGCGCTCCCTCAACTCTCTGTCCACTAGGCGACACGGTCCATCGTCGTCAATAAAAAATATAAGTCATATATTTTTATATACACCCGTGTTTGTCTGTTTATTGGTATATAACACCAGTTGTGACACTTAACTAGTCACGTATACGTTTGCGTTCTTTCCGATCAAACATACTGCATTTGATTATCATATGATCAAGCGTCTAATTTATATATTTGCATAGTCAGCCTTTATTATTCTGCTGTATTCTTCTCTGATAAAATTATAGAATTATTACGTGATACTTCCGTTAAAATATCCCCAGCAAAACCAATTCTAAATCACCTCACCTGAAATTTCTTTCGAACTGATGGCTCTAGATATTTTGCTAGTTATATTTCATTCCATTTCGTCTTTTCAGGATAGAGTTTTATGGTCCCACGTTTGAACTCATGTCAGTTTAACTGCATCTTCTATCTGTCAGGACCAATTTGGCTTAATCCGCCTATACACAGCGCTCAGATCTCTTGATAACTGAGTTGACACGATCGTCAATGTTAACGAATTGTCTTTCTTCCTATTGGATTTTCTTGCACAATTTTATTCCTAGCGTATTGCGATCATATTCTCCCTTTTTAAGCATAGATCCCTCGGTTCTTCTTCCATCCAGTTTCCAAAGACTTTCAATATTTAACTATACATACTTGATATAATAGATACTGTGCATTCATTTTATCATATTCCTGTTATTATTATTATTATTATTATTATTATTATTATTATTATTATTATCATGATTATTATCATTATTATTATTTTAATCATTATTATTATTATCATCATCAATATTATTATGTCATTTTCTCATCATATTTCGATTTCTGCTTTGGTCTCACTACCAACCAAGTCTGCGGGGAGACCTAAGGCAGGTCGTGGCGTGTTGTTATGACTCCATTACATGTTTTTCTATCTTCCCTATCATCCCTAGCATTACATAGATAAAGTTTTCCTTAGTGTGTGGGCTGTACTTAATAAAACAATTTTTTGTATATCTCTTAAGCTGGGGTTTCCAGGGATTCTTTCAATGTGTTGTTTTGTTCCATTTTTTATCATTCCAAGTGCACCTACTATCACTGGCACAACTCTTGTTTGCAATTTCCACATTTTTTCTATTTCAATTTCCAGGTCTTTATATTTTGATAGTTTTTCAAATTCCTTGATTGCTATGTTACAATCCGCTGGACAAGCCATATCAATTAATAGACAAGTTTTCTCCTTCTGGTTTTTAACAATAATGTCTGGCCTGTTTGCTTCAATTTTTCTGTCTGTGTAGATGGTGTAATCCCATAGAATGGTTACATCTTCTATTTCTGTAACCGGTGCTGGGTGATGTTCATACCAGTGTTTGTTTACAGCTTTTCCATAATGTTTGCACATTGCCCAATGTAAATATTGCCCAACTCTATCGTGGCGATTTTTATATTCATTTGGGGAAAGCACAGAACAGCCTGAGATTAGGTGGTCTATTGTTTCTTGGTGTTTATCACAAAACCTGCATTTTGGATCCATATTATTATGCATAATATTTGCCTGAAAGTTTCTCGTGAAAAGACTTTGGTCTTGTGCTGCAAGAATAAATCCTTCAGTTTCAGACTTTAATCCAGATGCACGTAACCATCGATGAGTATTAACTTTGTCAACATTGGATTTATTGGCACGTACTGGATATTGGCCATGCAGAGGTTTGTCTTGCCAGCGCTGTTTCATCTGTTCAAGAGCTTTATCTTTGGCTTTCATTTTCATATTTTTTGCCGCAATAGTTGGTTCTTGGCTTCTGTTTTGCTTTTCTACAGAATCTACTAACTGTAAATCTTGTTTGTATTTACTGCCTTCTTTTATTATTGAATATTTTTTCTTTCTTTCTTCATGTTGCCTTACTAATTGTATCATCCAATCCTTTGTTGTTTCTATGTATGTTAGTAAGCCAATAGTTGTTGTCTTGTATGACAATTCCAGCTGAATAAGGCCTCTTCCACCTTCTTTACGGGGTATGTATAGACGGTCTACATCAGCCTTTGGATGATGCATCTTATGCTTAGAAAGAAGCTTTCTTGTTTTAGCATCCATTCGCCTGATGTCGTTTAGAGTCCAGTTTAAGATGTTAAAGCTATATTGGACAACTGGGATTGCAAGGCTATTAATGGCCATAACTCTGTTCTGTGAATTCAATTCAGTTTTTAATATCATTCGTAGCCTTCTATAGTACTCATTACGCACTATTTCTTTCATTTTTTATGGTGAATGTTTTCGCTCTCATTTACACCTAGGTATTTATAAGCTTCTTCTGGTTTCAATTCTTTTATTGTTACAGCAGGGTCTAGGCTAATTGAGGATGTTTCTTGTATTGATCCACGTAAAACTGTAGCTTTAGCACATTTATTCAAATTAAATTTCATTCCGATGTCTTCGCTGAAGCATTTTACAGTTTGCAGAAGACCTTCCAGCTCATTATCATTCTTAGCATTATTATTATTATTATTATTATCATTATTATCATTATTATTATCATTATTATTATCGTTATTATTATTACTTCTGTCTTAAGAGGAGGGTATTTTTTCGCTCGTGTTTGTCGTTCTGTACGTGGTTAAGATATCGCAAAACCCGCTGGATAGACTCAGATTAAACTTTTAGGAATCATTAGCTCTATGGCTGGCACGAACTGGTTAGATTTTGGGTTCGATCTAGTATGGGATAAAGTTTCTGAGATATTTTTCCAATTATTTTTCGTTCGTTTCACATGCCAAATAATGAATTACCGCCCCTAGATTGAGTTACGTCATTACATTTTCTGAACGCACTATTCTTTCCGCTAAAATATTATTATTCATAATATGAATTTGAAATTTATTCTCCAAAAGCACAAAAAATAGGGCAGTCAAGTTAATTACTGTTATTTTCATTTTAATAATCATCTCTCTCGTCACTATAATGATATCGGTAATGCCTTGGTGGAGGTTAACAGACTTTGACTGTTCTTGTTATTATTCTTTTATAATTGTGCTTGTCTATCTCTTCCTTAGTTAACACGACCGTTACGTACTGTCAATATCTAAAAATAATGCGTTTTGATCGCGTTGAAAAAGGGAAAAAGGGAAAAAATACACTACTTGGTTTCAATAAAAAAATGAAAGAAACAAAGAAGATGGAAGCGGATAGAACCAGACTAAGCTAATATGAATAGATACTACACGTTGATTTGAAAAGCCGATTTGTCAAGAGCCACTGCGATATTTCTCAGACTTACTGTATCGAAAGGTAGGAAACAAAATACAGCAATCGCGAAAAATATAATTACCATAAATTAAATGAAACCACATCGTTTGCTGAAATATTTTAAAATTATTATAAAGAGAAATGTTCTTAAGGCGAGTATTTGGATAGAGAGCCATTTAGAAAGGAGAAAAGAAAAGATTTTTTTTCACCCCAAGCAAGGCATTCCACTGCCACTATTGCGCATGGGGCTACATAGGGGAAGGTAAAGAGAAGGAGTGGTTAGACATAGGGAATGTCAGCAGGAAGGTGACAGATGAGTAAGGATAGCGAGGATGAGGGTTAGGCAGATGGGAAGAGTGCTTGATAGAATGGGAGCAGGTTAGTGTGTTAGGAGGTGTCTATTGACCTTACATTTAAACTCCTGGAGATTGTAGCCGTCGGGGAAGCAATCGTTTGGAAGAGAATTCCACAGTCGGGAAGTGCGAGGAAAGAAACTGTTGGAATAGAAGTTACGGCTGCATTTTATCGGTTTCACTGTAAAAGGGTGGGATCTAGTTGCTAATCTAGTATCTCGTGCAAATTCGTATTTAGAGGCCACCAGTGATCTAAGTTCATCGGCGCAGAAGCCGTGAAAGTATTTATAGAAGAGACACAGGGAAGCCACGTCGCGCCGGTGGGAGAGAGACTGCAGGCGGTCTGCCAAGTCGGTATCTATCACATTACAAACCCTCCTCTGAACCTTATCGAGAAGCCCGAGGAGAACAGCAGGGGCACCCGACCAGATATGGCAGCAGTATTCAATGCACGGGCGGATGGTAGATTTGTAAATGTGCAGGATAGATTTACATGGAAAAAACTTACGTGCCCTACACAGAGAACCGACTTTCATAGCAGCGGATTTAGCAATGGATTCGATATAGTCATTCCATTTGAGGTCCGCTGAAAGTGTGAGACCAAGGAGGCGTAGTGTTTTACTCTCTGGGAGGCAAGCCTGTTCCATGTTAATGGGAGGTAGGTGAGATTGTCGATGATGGTTAATTGAGAGTAGCTTCGTTTTAGAGTGTTTAACGTCTCCTGCTACTAACTCGTAAATAATAGACTATTCATTTTTCATAGCAAGTTAAGAGGGGGAAAAGACATTACTTGATTTCAGCGAGAAAATCAAAGAAATATAGAAGGTAAGATGGAAGTGTTTATCGGCTGTTTCAGTGAATTCCAGATCTTTTCATTTCTACTCACTTCGTAAAATAACGATCAGGAATTCATATTTACGATTTTTATTGCAAAACATTGTTAGAGTTGTTAAGCACAAATATTAAACAACGCGATAAGGGAATTTATACGGATATTATATTTATACGTATATTATATTTAAACGGATATTTAATATTATATTATCATAGAACACGTCATGAACTATTTAATCATTAATTTAAGAGTTAAGAATTAATATATATCTGAAAGTTTAAGTAGGAAAACAATTAAATTTTTATGTTGTTTTTTTTTTAGTTATTTTTAATATAATGTTATAAGACTTGATTTTCATTCCTAATGTATTTTCTGTTGACCCTTTTGCCATTTTCTAGTCATTACATTTGTTCTTCTTGTCAGTTCGAGTACTGATAATTCATATCCAAGTTGTTCAATTTTTTTGTTTTATTTTTCTTTTCCAAGGTAGATCTTCATATTTGTGAGACTGCCTTTTTTACTTTGATATTTAATTTTTTAGTTGCTGTTGTTGATGATCTATATATTGCGTCATTGAGACTTAATGTCGGTCTACTCAATCCAGAATTAATATGAGTGCTGCATTGTAGAGTTTAATAGTTTTGAGGTTATTCTTTGTTGGTTGTAATTTTGGAAATTGTTACTCCTCCATTTCAATATTTTTGTCTGCCTTATATGCCTTTACAATTTCTGTCTTAGTTTCTTGTATATTAGTCTTGTTTCCCATAAAATAATTCGGTTCAATGTATCTTGGACTCTTTTTATTGAAAGATTGTGAGCAGCTACGATTACGTCATTACAACTAATATGATTATTATTAGTAGTAGCAGTAATAGTATTATGTATTGCTTTGATTTGTGGAGTACAAGTTACACTCAAGCTTCAAACAAGAAGTGCGACACAGAGATCCGAAGGCGAATTGGCATGGCGAAGGAAGCATTCCAGAATTTAAGTAAGGTATTAAGAGAAAGGACAATTTTGCTAAAGACAAAGAAGAGAGTACTGGATTGCTATATGATGTCAGTTCTTTAATATGGCGGTGAATGCTGGACAATATCATCAAAAATGAAGGAAAAACACGAAGCAACTGAAATGTAGTTCTGCAGAAAGATGCTGCGTATATCATGGATCGAGCATGTGAGCAATGATGAGGTTTTGAAAGGGATGGAAACGAAAAGGAAGTTAATACTGAGCATCAGGAAGAGATAGTTAAAGTTTCCTGGGACATGCAATGAGGATGGAGGGCTTGGAGAACCTGATACTAACAGGCAAGATAGAGGGTCAAAGAGACAGGAGAAAGCAGCAGATGACATATTTGAAGGACCTGACCAGGTGGATGACGGAACGAGGTTTGCGTAGTGTAACAGGAGAAAGCATGCTAAGAGCCACATGGGATAGGAAAATGTAGAAAGCCATGATCGCCTACGTCCTGAAAGGACAAGGCACATAGAAGAAGAATGAGAAGAAGAAAAAGAAAAAGAAGAAGAAGAAGCAAGCAAGCAATAAAGTTTCATGCAACAAAGAAGAAAATGTATGCAACTTTGGACTGTGCGAAATATATGCGAGACATGAAAGCCCTCATTATTATTATTATTATTATTATTATTATTATTATTATTTCTTTTATTTCTTTCTTTATACAATCAGTTTACCAAGTATTTCACCAGATACTTAAGATGTTTTTCTTTGGGAAAGTTATAGAAACATTTTTGGTGTGTTTAGAGTTTCTGCTATGGTCGCACAACCTACCAAGTCTGTAGGAAGACCTAAGGCAGGTCGTGGTGTGTTGTTATGGTTCCATTTTATGTTTTTCTTATCTCCCTAACACTCCTATCGTTACATAGTTCTCCTTACTCTGTGGGCTCTACTTAACAAGACAATTTTTATATATCTCTTAAGCTGGGGTTTCCAGGGATTCTTTCAATGTGTTTTTTGTTCCATTTTTTATCATTCCAAGTGCATCCACTATCAATGGTACGATAGTTGTTTTCAATTTCCACATTTTTCTATTTCAATTTCCAGTTCTTTATATTTTGACAGTTATTCGAATTCCTTGGTTGCTATGTTACAATCCCCTTGACAAGCTGTATCAATTAAGAAGCAAGTTTTTTTTTTCTTTTTGGTCTTTAACAATAATGTCCGGCCTATTTGCTTCAATTTTTTCTGTCTGCATAGATGGTGTAATCCCATAGAATGGTGACATCTTCTATTTCTGTAACCGGTGCTGGGTGATGTTCATACCAGTATTTGTTTACATATTTCCCATAGTCTTTGCGCATTATTATTATTATTATTATTATTATTATTATTATTATTATTATATTTCCTTTTTTTTCTAGCGTGTGGTCATTTCGGGTTCAAATCACAGTCCTAAGGTCAGAAATGGCTTAATGAAACTTTCTACTGATCATTTTTGTATTTCTTTGAAGCTCGGGTTACCAAGGATCCAATCAATGTGTTTATCGGAATCTTTCCAATCTATCCGAGGGTTCCAACTACAACTGGAATTGTTGATGTCCTCAAGTGTCACATTTTTTTGATTTCGAATGGATTGGCATTGTATTTTGATATTTGTTTGGCAGATGCTCAAAGATACATTATAGTCTGCAAGGACTCTCATGTCAGTAACAAAGCATCTTCTGATTTGTTGTAGTCTCTGATCATGATGTTTGGGTGATTAGCTTTGACTGATTTGTTTGTGTTTTTTTTAAGTCCCATAAAGTTGTTGCAGGTCCTATGTCTGTAACCGGGTCTAAGTGATTCTTCTTCTTCTTCTTCTTCTTCTTCTTATTATTATTATTATTATTATTATTATTATTAGTAGTAGTAGTAGTAGTAGTAGTAGTAGTTGTAAAATTGCTCTTATGTACCGATGATTTTAGAGATCAATTCAATAAGCTAAGCATGATGTGTAAGTGTACATGCAGAAAAGACAAATTAATATAATTACGTGTGGAAACATTGTCTCGAATTGTTCTGTTATATGTAGGTCGCTGTTTTGTGTCTCTCCTTTTCACTTTCCCGTAAAAAGATTTTTATTCAACAATTTTCTAAATTCTATTTCAGTGTACATATAAAGGTGGACATCCTGGCTAATACCGGAAACCAGACGCTTAGTTTCACACAGGCAAGTACATTAAGTTATTTATATTGAATATTTAACATGAATACTCCGAGAGGCATACACAATTGTATCTATCTATCACAGTCTATTCATATCTATCTATCTATCTATCTATCTATCTATCTATCTATCTATCTATCTATGTGTGTGTGTGTGAAAGAGTGTCTCATGTTTGAACTGTTTCCTTTAAGCATAAGGTAGGTGTTGACTTCAATGTACAGTTTTATACTTTATTTCTTACCCCTGACAGTGACTAATATATAAATATACTTTATTTTAAACATATATTTTACCGTATATATATATATATATAGATATATATATATATAAGAGACAATGAATTTCTATAATGTTTAATCATGAGTCTTTCTAATCATCCTATTCTGGCTTTAATTTCAGGTGAAAATAAAGACCAAATTTGGATATTTTTTATTTCGCCGGTTCTAAACTTTCCGCTAATGATTAAACATAACAGATATGCATTTTCAGATTATAACTAACAGCATATGTTTAGAAAAGTATCTGCTACCTGGATACACTATATATATATATATATATATATATATATATATATATATATATATATATATGGGATGATATTTGAAGACTATCACAATGCGTTTAGTATAATAAAGAAAGGTAAAAAATGTGTTGGGTATTACCTATTTATTATTCATTAACATTTCGAGATCAGAATTTCATCTTCAGAATGATAGCAGAGCTTGGTTTTACCTCGACCGCTGTTGGTCCGTGCCTCTAAACCTTTCGAGGCACGGTCCAACAGCGGACGACATGAAACCAAGCTCTGTTATCATTCTGAAGGTGAGATTCTGATCCCAAAATATTAATGAATGATAAATAGGTAATACCCAACACCTTCTTTACCTTTCTTTATCATACTAAACGCATTGTGATAGTCTTTAAATATCAGCCAATACACATTATATACACAATGCTTTAAGCAAATTGCAAAACTCTCCTATATATATATATATATATATATATATATATATATATATATATATAGGAGAGTTTATAAGTATGGAGGCCAAAAACTAGTCGAAAAGCTTCATCAGCTATTTAAGATAATTTGGTTTCATGGTCAGGTTCCACAAGACTTTAAGGATGCGGGCAAAAAACATCTTTATAAGAACAAAGGTAATCTGCATTGTTGTGACAATTCTCGTGAAATCTCTCTTCTTTGTATTGCAGCAAAAATCTTGGTCCGTCTTATTCTCAATAGAATCATAACAAATATGGTTGATGACATCTACCCTGAGTCACAGTGTGGGTTTAGGTCTGGCCGGGGCACTATAGATATGATTCTTTCACTAAGAGAAGTTACTGAGAAAGCACGGGAGAAAATAGTGAATTGTACATGGTATTTGTCGATCTTACTGAAGCTTTCGGCACAGTGAACAGAGATGCACTTTGGAAGGTACTGAAAAAGCTTGGAATACCAGATGCAATGCTTAAAGTTACTGTACCATTCCATGACGGCATGAGAGGTACTATGATCTCTGATGGATCTGCTTCGGATTCTTTTGATGTCTCAAATTGTACAAAACAAGGATGTGTGCTTCCTCCTTTTTGCACTGTATGTTTTAGGTGATCCTTCAGCATACAGTGATTTCAATGGTGGTGTGAATTTCTAATTCCGAACTAGTGGTGGATTATTTAACCATCAACGCTTTAAGGCCAAAACATTGCTAAGAACCCAAATGATATATGACATGCTATTTGCTGATGATGCTGCTTTGGTCGTTACATTGTATGCTGAAGCGCAGGTACTTGTAAATAGGTTTTCTGAAGTCAGTAAAGCATTTGGACTCACCATAATTATTTAAAAAATTGAAGTAGTTCATGAGCCACCTCCTCATCAAAAGCAAGTATATGGTATGAAACAAAATCCTCCAGTTCATTCTTTTCCTGATGATTGCATAGCAGTATGTGGGAAGAGTTTGAAATATGTTAAGTGTTTCACATATTTAGGTAGCATTGTGAACTCAAACGGATCTCTTGACGATGAAATTGTAAAACGTATACCGAAGGCAACATCAGTATTTGGTAAACTTCGGCATTGCTTGTGGAATGAAAGAGGTAGAAAGTTGGAAACAAAAATCAGAGTTTACAAGGCTGTTGTTCTGACAACTCTCTTGTATGGTGCTGAGGCTTAGAACACTTACCGCTCACATGTCATGTCGATGGATATGTTTCACAAACGCTGCCTTTGCACAATATGTGGATTTATCCACAGGGACAGGGTGTCCAATGCTGATCTGTTTGCAAAGTGTAGTGTCAGTGGAATTGAAACTTTTCTTATACAGTGTCAGCTGCGTTGGGTCGGACATGTCTTCAGAATGAGTGACGATAGAATGCCTAAAATACTTTTGTATGGTTCGCTTCAGTATGGTAAAAGGCGTGTTGGCCGCCCATTGTTGAGGTACAAGGATAAGCTTAAGTATAATTTGACAGCAACTAACATTCCACTGTCAACATTTGAACTAATTGCTTTTGACAGGAAACTATGGAGATTGATGTGTTACATTGCCATACAAGTTGTTGAATCAGAAAGAGTACAAAAGCTCAGAGAATCAAGAGAAAAAGGAAAGAAGTAGCTGCCAGCCCAAGTGGCATTTTGTTATTTTCGTGCACGGCTTGTGGTCACGCCTGCAAGTCACTGGCGGGGCTCAAAACCCATGAAAGACATGAACACCGAAACTAGTTTTTGAGAGCCCGTCATCATATATATATTCTTGTCATCCACATACAAGCCTGTTTCGCTGGATCACAACTCATCAATGTATCTAGACATCTACTTGTTTCTGGCTGGGATCGAAACTCGACCGATTTATATATGTATATATTAATAAATATAGATATTTTCTTACATCATAGACGTTGGATAATATGTATATTTATTATTATTATATATAAAACAGTTCTGTTTATATTTTGAGCACTGTTTTAATAAAACCTGATAATAATACTATTCCTATGTGCACCCTCGTATGTATATTTTTTAATTTACGTCACTATATATATATATATATATATATATATATTATAAATGATAAGAAGTTTCTTGTGGACATCATTATAATGTCACTAGTCAGAGCATGCATTCTTTCATCATAATAGTGTCCTCAAGAAAATTCAAAATTGGTAGGATCCTGCTCAGTTAAGTGACAAACTTCTCAGCATTAATCCTATCAACCCTCTCGAACCCGATATCGAGCATTCTCAGCAAAAAATTACTTCTGCCAAAATACATTTTATGAGTAAAACTACTGGAAAAACAATATATATATATGCATTTCTCGTTAAAAAATACATTAAAAGGTGCTATGATATTGTTTTTGCCTTTGACATATTAATTTATAATGAATTAAAATATGTTACAGAAAACATATTTTACAATACATTCCTTGCATCTATATGTTTGCGATTATCAATGGAAGAGTAACAGGAAGTATTGATGTTATTTTCTTGGGAAAAAAACTCTCTTCTAAAAATAATTTCTAATCCGTTTCCAAATGATATTCATTTTTTATCGTAAAATAATAAAAGCTTCTTTAAATATATTCCTTCTTCATTTTGCATTAAAAATTTTTTTCACTGTTATAAAAAATCAGTTTTTACATCCACGTAGTGCTCTTCTTACGAGTACCGATCAAAAAGTTTCGAGACTATAAAAAGAAAACTACAATATACATCAGTCAATTGTTAAGTGCGATACGTAATAAATGTTTGGCCTCGAGAGAGACGTGACTGACTGGGCAGAAGATTTTCCAGCAGTAGGTTGCCATTACATTCTGCAGTAGACTGGTTGCCATCAAAGACTATAGAACCGAATCTGCTATGCTATTTGACCCATAGCTGAATGGACGAAACGGATTAATGCCTTTCTTAAAGGTATTTGCACGTAAGTGATTCCAATGAATTTAACTGAAATTCGAACTCGGCTCTTTGATTTCTCGTTTCGTGTCGAAATCCACTGCACCACAACGCACATCACATATATGTCATTTTTGCGTTTAATCTCTCCTCAACATAATTTTCTTCAGAGGACATACACATTATCCTGTGTCATTTCCATTGATGAAAGCATTCCTGAAATTCCTTTTTTGGGATAGTGAGTAGCTGCTTGTAACATTCTCATGCATTTTCAAAATGTTTTGAAATCTTCTCCCTTTAATGTGTGATCTGATTTTTAGAAAGAGAAAAAGCTTGCAAAGAGCGAGCTCTAAGATATATGGTAGCTGTCGGACCTGGGTAATGTTTTCATAGCCAAAAACTGCTGAACAAACTGAGCTGAATAAGCAAGGACGTTGTGAGCTGTCAGTCACCGGACGCATACAATTCTGCCCTTTTTCCTAAGAACAGCACCCCAAAACAATACAACATGTAACGGTAACACACCTTTTTTACTGTCTGACCAGATAGATCATACCTTTCAGTCGAAGGAAACTATCAACAGAGTTTTCAAACTGCTTCAGATCATTATTTTGAAAATTTTAGGTCATGTGTTAAATTATCTCTGTAAGAAGATACATATTTAAGCGACTATTACTAATATTTTCAAATACCTAAATACTTCGAAATGCATATGCAAAATTTTATATTTTTGGAAATACATATTATTTAATATGGGTACATTATTTTCTACTTGTGAAATATTTTGTACAATATTTTGTACAATATTTTTGTACAATATTTTTGTACAATATTTTGTATACGAAAACTAGTGTCTCAACGTTAGATTTTATCTTAGCCTATGAAGTTTCCAGCCGATTCCCAAATATAAAGGTTGGGCCACAAGTCACGAAGTTGACTGAAATATTTTGAATTGCTTCTTCATTATTCTTTACCAATTTATCTTTTATAAAGACGATATTAGAGATTAAGCATTTAACCCCAAGCAAAGGGCAGAACTGTCACTGGTGGGCAGGGGTTACATAAAATGTGATCGATGAGAAAGAGAAATGAGTTACGAGAGTGTCAGAGAATGAATAAAAAGAATACTAGTGTAAAGATGGTTGCATGAGAGTAGAGTGGAAAGAAAGAAGAACATGGTACAATGGTTGTCAGGGAAAGGATGCGGGTTAAGGAGATAAGAGATAACAATTAACACTGCATTTAAATTATTAGAGATTGTAGCTGTCAGGGAATCAAGGATACGAAAGGGAATTCCACATGCGGGATTTGCGAGCAAAGAAGCTGATAGAGTTACATGTGATCGGTTTCATTGTAAAAGGGTGGGACCTAGCCGCTAGCATAGTATAGTAATTCGACTAAATTCATGTAGAGGGGGCACAAGGGATATATATATATTTATATATATCTATCTATATATATATATATCCATTTTTCAGATATTCAGTAGCTGCTTGTAACATTTTCATGGATTTCCTAAATGTTTTGAAATCATGTCCCTTGAATGCGTGATCTGATTTTTGGAAAGAGAAAAAACAAGCAAGGAGCGAGCTCTAAGAAATATGGTAGCTGTCGGAACTGGGTAATGTGTTTTTAGCCAAAGGCTGGTGAACAAACTGAGCTGTATAAGCAAGGACGTTGTGTGCTGTCAGTCACCGGACGCATACAATTCTGCCCTTTTTCCTAAGAACAGCACCAGGGATATATATATATATATACACACACAAAATCTCAAGCGAGCCAAAACCTACCGCGGTTTTACACTAGTGTGAAACCGCGGTAGGTTTTGGCTCGCTTGAGATTTTTTGTGTGTCTTTGCTTTACTTTTGTATATCTTTTGTACTTTGTATCGAGCACTTTTTCTTGTGGTTGGTTCCGTTTGGGGTTTTCTTTACTGCGGAGTATTGAATGTTTTGTTCTTATTCCGTGGATTTCTTTTTTTTCTCCCCATTCATCCGACGCCTCAGTGCACCGGATTGTAACGGAATTAGGTTCTGTTTGTTAATGGTTTTTTTAAAGGTTTATCTTAGTATAAATTTACAACCTAAATACTTACAGAGTCTATTTAGTTATTATTATATATATATATATATATATATATATATATGTGTGTGTGTGTGTGTGTGTGTGTGTGTGTGTGTGTGTGTGCCCTTGTTGCCCCTTCTAGAATCTCTAATGCCTAGAAAACTAAAAACATGCGTTCCATTATATATATATAGATAGATACACATATATATATATATTTATAGTTAGATGCTACATTATAATTTCCACCTGCCTTAATTATTTGTGAATTCGTTCGGAAAATATCGATCATACGGCAGGAATCGAACCAGCAAACTTCCACATTTGAAATCAGTGGCTGCTGCTAACTTTAAGCTATCGGCGAATGTTGGATGAAGGCACATTTTAGCGTGTTATATAACCAATCTAAACAAACGCCAGTAGCCAAGATTGTTCAATTCATTGCTGAAGAACGTTGAGTAAATAGTGGTGAGCCTCTGAAAATGGTGATCTCTATTCGCCGTACCTTGTTTGTAAAGTTTTCGATAACCAAAGTGTTTCCAAGTCTTTCATGTGGCTTTCTTTTTAGCACTGAACCTGTGTCCCTGAAATTTTCAGTCCCTAGCAGTATCGATGTTCCGTCTGGAACAGTATCATTCCAACGTAAGCTGAAATGCAGATGAGAAGCTCTCCATGTTATAATTATAGATTTACCAGTCATAAAAACTGTTCTGAAAGCCAACGGACAGTGAACACCAGTCCAAGTCAGAATCCTAACTGACGTATTTGAAAAGAAAATGGTAAAACAGTGTCACTTGTTTATGTTCACTAGCGCCGCACAAATAAAGCTTTAAAATGTGGGAGAAATTTCTGTTGCAACCGTATATATTAAAATGAGTCCGCTGCGTTGATTTTCTAAGTGCATTTAGATGTTGTTTAAGGCCGAAAGTGTGGACTGCCCAGTGAGAATCGAACTCACTACTCAGTTGTAATAGGTTCTAGCGAGATTAGCTAACTATTACACCACGGCGAGGTGGATGCACAACGGAATGGAAAAGTAATCCGTACCACATATAGACTGGCAGAGCTTTATTAAATTATGAATTAAACTTCTAGTGCACAGTGACCGACCAGTATTGCCAGCTTCATGCTTTCACGCAATAGTCTGGCGGTCGGCAGCTGTATTGTGATAATGGGAACTTTTATCCCCCAGGCATATCTGATGTTGAAGAAGACATGGCCAGTGGCTGCATATCATGTACACACCAACCAAACTAACTTGGATGGGGAAAGCATGCATCTGGGTGAGATCATATAAAGCCTTAAGCACGAAATTATACCACTGTAAAGGGAAAAGAAAAATTATACTGGAGGTGAAGCTATGATAATGTAAATTCATAACAAAAAAAAAGCGTATTTATATAAAACTTGAAATTAATTCAATTATATATATAGTCATCATCAGACAGATCTGTTTTGCTGTATCACAGCTCATCAGTACGGTTAGACAGCCGATTGCTTTTTACCCAGGATTGAAACCTGATCGAATTGACGTCAGTCGGCAATTCTACCTCTGAGGTACCGGCGCTCGGTGGAAGGAGGCAGACTTTTTAGCGGGTATAATATCATTATACACGCCCAATTGCTGAGAGTGTTCTAATTCATTACTGAATGAACGATGCGTAGATGCCAGAGAAGCTACTGTTTTTCAAAGTCTACCATTCTTCCAGAGTGCTCAGTCAGGGTGTGAGAGCGTAATAAATTTAGTGCATCATAGCAGCAGATAATTCTTCTAAACATATACTGTTAAATATAACAGACAAGGGATGGCTACTATGCTTAATCATGAGCCATTCTGAAATTAAAGCCAAAATACGATGTTTAGAAAGGCTCATGATTAAACATAATAGACATTCATTGTCTGTTATAATTAATAGCATATTTTTAGAAATTTAATCGTTTCACTCCAAGTAAGGCGGTAATGCCACTGATGCGCAGATGACTACATAAGAGTAAAAGATTAGATAAGTGAAGAGTAAAGAGAAAGGCGAACCAGTTAGAAAAGAGCAAGAGAAGAATGGAAATACAGTTGTGATGACAGTTGCAAAGATAAAGAGAAAGAAAAAGATATACAGGTCGACATAGAAAGAACTAAAGTCAGAGATGAGTATTGACATTGCATTTAAATTCTTGGAGGTTGTAGCCATCAGGAAAGCAATAATATGGAAGCGAGTTCCACAGGCGGAAAGTGTAAGAAAAGAAGCTGCAGGAGTAGAATTATCCTCTGAATTTGGTTGATTTAACTGTGAATGGGTGGGAACCAGTTGCCAGTCTAGTTGCACGAGTAAACCCCTGTGGGAGGGACACATTAGACTTAAGTTCGTCGGAGCATAAGCCATGAAAATATTTATCGAACAGAGAGAGGGAAAACACATCCCGTCAGTGAGAAAGTGGCTGGAGTCGATCCGCCAAGTCAGTACCTATCATATTACTGATTCTCCTTTGAAGCATGTCAAGAACACTGAGATGAACAGCGGGGTGCGCCTGACCATATATGACAGCAGTATTCCATGACGGATGGTTGATTTGTAATATATATATATATATATATATATATATATATATATACATGTGTGTGTGTGTGTGTGTGTGTGTGTGTGTGTGTGTGTGTGTTTCCGGTCTTTTTCTTTTGATTTCCATCACTTTTTTGTAGGTATTCTACAATGTCATAACAGAAAAATCTACAAACAATAGTCTAATTTTTCAAACGCCAATGCTAACATTTACTATATATGACATTGCGATCAAAGAAATATTTAGATATATACGAAAAAATATTAAAAAATAAACACCACCACTTGTCCGTGCGCATCTACAGTCCTATCAGCATAAATAATAGTCCAATGTAATCTTGAAAGAGGAAACATGTCATTAGTAAACTTTTCCGTTTTATCATAAATTTCCTTTAATACTCTTCTTGATATCTGAAAATGTATATCGTTAAATGTATATATGATAACGATATTCATTTTAAAAGATATATATATATATATATGTGTGTGTGTGTGTGTGTGTGTTTGTGTGTGTGTGTGTGTGTGTGTGTGTGTGTGAACACATTCCTAGTGGTAGAATATTTAATAATAGCAAGAAACAAGCAAAATTTTGATTATATTTTTATATACTAAATGCCAAAATAAACGACTTGTTTTGTCCCAGATCTTTTTAAGCTTAATTTCTAGGAATTAATTTAATCTGAGAAAATAAAAGTTGATAATGAGAGTGTGGGGAATGAGAAATAGAATACAGAAGAACTAGAATCCTATAACATTCAAACCCAGCGTGTATGCTCTCTGTTTACAAAGATTTGATGTACATGGACTCCAGAACTTTCTGAGGATATGAAGAGTACGACCTAAATAATACTGAAAAACAGTCAACACTCAATCCAACAACACATTCCCTGCTATTTATGGCCTCTCGCACTCTTTATATCACCTGAAAGTTCTGGAGCCCATATACATCAAATTCCGTAAGTCTTCTCACTGTAAACAGAGTGAAGGCTTGCTGGGTTTGAATGTTATTGGACTTTAGTTCTTTTGCATTTCCCTTCCTCTCATCATCTTTTATTTTCTAAAATTAAATTAATTCCCAGAAATTAAACTTTAAAGATCTGGGACGAAACCGGTCGTTTATTTTAGTTTTTAGTATATACGAATGTCATCAAAATTTCGCTTGTTGCTTGCTATATATATATATATATATATATATATATAAACACACACACGCATATATATATATATATATATATATATATATATATATATATACAAGAGTATATGCAGTTATAATCAGAAGAAAAGACAGAATAATAATAAAGAAAACAAGAGAAAAACTATATTTTTCGACCCTACGGGGCGGACTTTATCAAGGCCAAGCGTCGAAGTGAATTTCGTTTAAAATAAGATATCTATAAAGAAACATTGGTGGCTGTTATAAAAAATGCTCATAAGTAATTATAAGATTAACTGAAAATATCAAACATTTAAAGAACATCATAGTTCATGTTTGAAGAGAATTTTTTCATATGTGCAGTATATAGTTACGTTATGGGATATTAAAAAGAAATGGAAATTAACTGTTTTCTTTATATTTTTATTACGTTTTGTTGGGCATGTTGGTCTGAGAAAGTACTGCTCCCATTAGGAAAGGTGTCATTAGGAAAAATGTGGCGTAGTTTAATATTTGGTGGCAAAAATTCATTTCAACTCTTCGTCTTGATAAGATTTATCACTTGACGAAATTTGGAGGCGAAAAAATCTAGTTTCTCTCTCTCTCTCTCTCTCTCTCACACACACACACACTTATATATATATATATATATATATATATATATATATATATATATATAAGTGTGTGTGTGCGTGCGTGTGTGTGTGTGGGTGTATGCGTTATTTGGATCATCTTATGTCTAAATAATCAATTTTCATATTCGTAATGTAATATTACGAGTACAATTAGATTTCTATTACGAGTAGAATTAGAATAAAATGTGATCTCCTATTCACATATAGTTCTTCATGCTTCGAAAAGTAAATTTATATTAGTAGTTATGTTTTTATCAAATTCATTTATTTTGAAAGAATTTATTACTGCAATAAGATGGGTCAAATATAACTAAATAATTAAAGAAATGTTAATCCGTTTTTAAGTTTTCTAAATTAAACACTCATAATCAGGAATTTTCAGTTCCAATATGTAATTAGATTGACAAGAACATTCATCCGTAATATGAAGAAAATTGTATATTTTTAAATCCCAACCAGTGAATTTGTCAACAAAATAATTAAAAAAATAAAAATGGTAATTTAAATAACGTAATATAAATAAGCAAATAATGTTTAGGCAATATTATTCATTTTTCTTCTTGGTTTAATATTTTTTTATTCACAGCACGGTATCAGGATCAGTTTATATTAGATGATGTTTTATGCATATAAACACACATACCTACACATAAGATATATGGGACGAGTTTAATTAGGCTGGAATAAGCGTTGAACAGTGCGCCTTCGCTTCTGTCACAATTTTACTTTACTCTTTTCACAAAACAATTCGATACATTCCTGAAGAATTATAAATTAGTCAGTAGATGTGTGTTACTAGATTTAGCCCCTTAGGATATCAACATCCCATCCTCAGCAAATTACTGAAGCGGCAATGAATCAATGGACCATATATCTCTCTATATATATCACTATATCACTCTCACACGCACACGCTCTCTCTTTCACGTCTTTAAGATCTCACACACATGCATACAAAATCTCACAACACACATTATATACACACGAAGAATTTTATATGGTGGACCAAAAGTAGATTTACAGTTGTTTAACTATTTATTTCAGGTTTTAGATTTAATTTAACCAAATCATAATTTCAAACAGTGTTACATATTCCTTATGCACGTTTTGTAAATGTTATTAAGCTACCTTAATCAAATCTTTTCACAGTGTTGGCTAGAAAGAAAGGGTAGCATCAAATAGCCACTACCTTCACCTGATCTATCACCAATGAATTCATTTTTGGATAGTGTAGAAATCGGGTGAGCCGAGTTCGAATTCCAGTTGAATTCATCGCATTCACTTACGCGCAAATACTCTTCGGAAAGGTATTAATCCGTCTCTTCCTTCAAGTTATGGGTTAAATAACAGGACAGATTGGGTTCTGTAGCCTTGGCTGGCAACCAGACTAGCGCAGAAAGCAATGGCAACCTACTGCGGGATAATCTTCTGCCCAGTCAGTCATGTCTCTTTCGAGACATGATCGCCCAAGCGTGTTTCACGTATGGCACTTAACTGACTGACTGAATGTGGTTTTACAGAAGGATGCTTAGGATTCCATATACGCAGCCCGTGTTCGACGATGGAGTGTTGGAAAGGATGCAAAATACTAAATATCAGGAAGAGATAAATGAGGTTCATAGGACAGGTAATGCGAAGAGAGGGCCTTAAGAACTTAACACTCACAGGTCGGATAAAAGCAAAGGAGAGACGGGGAAAAACTAGTTAGGTATTACCAAATGGATGGCGGGGAGGGCTTAGAGATATCAAGAGAAGATATATTGAGAGCGACAAGAGACAGAGCAAAGTGAAATCCATAATCACCTCCGTCCTGAAAAGACACGGCACATGAAGATGTAAAGAACTAGCTTTATGAGTGAAACCCTCATACAGTGAACGAATTAAAATAGTACATTTCAGAATGTACCGCAAGCAAGCCTGAGGTTGAAGAAGACATGGCCAGTGGATACATATCATGCACACACCAACCAAACTAACTCGGAGGCCAAAAGCATCCATCTGGCCGAGATAAAAAAAAAAGCGTAAGCACAAAATTATACCATCGATCGAGAATGCATCTGTAACTGGCTGTGTGTCACAGTATTCTGGGAAGTTTCGCCGAATGTTGCAATGTTAAATGAAGGATATTAAAATTGGGTGAAAAATGTAAGTCAGTTAGTTAAGTACTATACGTTGATACACGCTTTGGGCGATCATGTCTCAAAAGAGACAAAACTTACTGGGCAGAAGATTATCTCGCAGTAGGTTGCCATTGCTTTCTGCTGTAAACCGGTTGCCACCAAAGGCTATAGAGCCTAATTTGTACTATTATTTAACCCATAACTGGAGGAAATAGTCGGATTAATACTCTTCCAAAGGGTATTTTTGCATAAGTGAATCCAAGGAATTCAACTGGAATTCGAACTCGGTATCTCAATTTGTCGTTCTGAGTCAATATCCACTACAGCACTAAAGTGTTAAAGACATGTCCATAAACAATTTTTAACAAATATAATTCTGGTGCAGTGGATATCGAATTTGTCTGATTTGTTGCGCCAAGGTTGCCACCATATTTTGCCTCTTTTCTTTTTAGAAAGTGTATATGTTCCCATAACAATGTCTTTGATTTGTTCTTCAAAAAGTATTTGCAGGCAGATACGCGAGGAAATAACGTAACTTCTCAATCTTCGAATTGCTAATTAGCGACTTAGACTATAATTTATGAATGAATGATATCCATATAGATTTTAGTGCAATGGATATCAGCTCGGAACGAGAAATCGAGTAGCAGAGTTGGTATTTATGTTAAATTCGTTGTATTCACTTACGCGCAAATAGCCTTGGGAGAAGTATTATTCCGTCTCTCCTCCCTCCAGCTATAGGTTAAATATTGGACAGATTGGGTTCTGTAGCCTTGATTAGCAAACAGTCTACCGCAGAAAGTAATAGCAACCTATTGCGGCAAAATCTTCTATCTTGAATTTTTGGTTCCTCAAAAAGCGCTCATTAGAAAATGTCATGATGTTATTACTGGTATTAGATCTCTGGTCGAAACACGGAAGGAAATGAGTATACAACAGAAATCAAAGGAAACAATAATAATAATAATGTTCAACCAGTTGCTGTACGTGATACAAACTTGGACGATTATTTCTCAAAAGAGGCATGACTGACTAAGGAGGTTTTCCTGCAGTAGGTTGACATTACGTTTTACACTAGACTGGTTTCCAACCAAGGCTACAGAACGCAGTCTGTCTATTTAACCCATATTTAAAGGGAGAAGATATTAATTCATACCTTTCACGAAGGTATATACACGTAAGTGAATGTAATAATTTCAATAGAAATTTGAACTCGGCTCTCGAGTTTCTTCTTCTATTGAGACGATATCCATTTCACCACAATGCACATCCTCCTCCACCTCTTACTACTACTACTCCTACTACTATTACTACTACTACTACTACTATTATTATTATTATTAATAATAATAATAATAATAATAATAATAATAATAATAAATGATTTTAAAACGGCCTTGTCATCTTTCGCTTTATTTGCAGGCAAATATTTCCGGAAATTATCTATAATCGATGTATGAATGAAATATGTATCGTTAGAGAGGGATTCAATAATCAGTTGAGGATATCCACTGATCTTCAGTGAAATATCTATTGATAATACCCACCATTTCAGGCTCAACATTGCCAACAATTTAATGCAACGGTATCAATAGTAACCATTTTGTCATTTTCAAACACAGTTTTAAGATTGATGAGATATTTCGCTGTGCCATTAAAGGAATTGCAAATATCTATTTTCACAAAGAAGATTGAAAAACTTCTGGAATAAATATTCTGAAAAAAGTAAAGAAATGAAAATAACATCAATCTTGTCGGTATTAATTAAATGTAATTTATTTATTAAACATAGTTTATGATTCCGTTCAGATGTATATTTAGTATTTTTCGCTATGTGTCTCCATGTGTCATGTGAATATGCAGAATCCTGAAGAAAAGAACTAAATTAAGCCACTTATTTGTCCGGTATTAATGCTATGAATTTTAATGCAAAATCAATAAAATGACGCTCTGATGATTAAAATGCTTCTACAAGAATGACTGCACGCCAACACTTTAACACAATGAAACGAACACTTCTTCTTCTCTGTGCCGCAACCCTTCAGAACGTAGGCAATCACGGCTCTCAACAATTCCTTTCCATTTGAAGAGCTACATATATTTTAAGTTCTACGACAGTTGTCATAGACTTACCGCCATGATTTTTTTTTCTGCTCTAATGCAAAGGTTGGTAGCTGTATTACGATCATAACTCTCCTCTATTGCCTGTCCTTGATAAATGCTGTCTTTATCTTATCTATCCTAAACTTTTTCCTGACATCCATTTTCATCTTTACGTATGTTATCCGTTGCTTTCGTCTGTCTTTTTGCCATGTGAGTATCTAATTTTCCAAACCGTCTTCCATAATTATGCACCCTAGAAGTTTCAACTTTCTCTTCCTGGTGTAAAATATAAGTTTTTTGTTTCAACTTTGTCTAAAACTTTGTCGTTGCTCATATATTTGGTCTATGGTATTCTCAGGATCCTTCTGTAGAACCAAATTTCTGTGGAATGTCTATTCACAATTGTAAGTTTTACCTTGTCTTAAATAAGTGAACTTGTATAGATGAAAAATGAAAAATTCCTAAAGGAGAGTAAAAAGACAGAACGCCATGCAAGCGTAGATTCTGTGAAACGAAATCAGCTTTATCTGCAGCAAACATAAGAAATTTAACCACTTTTAAAGAAAGAAAAAGGTCGTTTCTCGGCCGAATGGAAATATTTTCAGTCAATAATTTCGTTTTAATATTCTGTTGCCCTGTACAAAATACGTAAAATTGTAGAATAAAAAAAAGTCGTTAGCTGTTAGGCTAACATAGTAAGTAACTTACGGAAGGAAAGAGGAGAAGGCGCTCAGCAACACACCTTTAAAAACACCAAATAGATTCATCAGTATAGACAGTGACTACCATCAACATTTTTTCTGTTTCCTGGATTGATTGATTAATTTATTCGTTTTCTATGGATTATCAACTCTGCGCGTTATTTAAAACCAGAAAATATTTCTGCATTATAAGAATTTCTTTTGATAATAATAATCTTTTAATGATACAATTCTCATTAATTAACCCACAGTTGAGAGGAAATGAGGATTCATACCTTTTCCCGAGTATATTTGAGTATAACTGAATATAACGAATCCAAATAACATTAGAACTAGGCTCTTTCTCTTCAGAGCCATTGCACGTCGCACCAATCGAAAATTGGAACTAACAGAACCATATATTATGTCATTATAAAATTGTTGGTGAATTCCTTCTTTCGTTTTCTTTAGTACATTCATCCTTTACTCTAAGATTTATTGCAGTTTCCAATCAGTGTCTACTATGATCTGTATATCTTGTTAAGAATATGGCCACCAATAATAATTCCCGCTTCTAGCTCTCTGAGAATCAAAAAACAATTAAGAATGTTCATAACATCGAAAGCAAAATAAAAAATACAACTGGGTTGAATAAATAATTTGGTTCAAAATTCCGAGTAGGTGATGGGGTAACGATAGGCACCTGAAGAAAACCTGGGCGTTCAGCTGCCGGAACACGATGAGTAGGACAATGAAGGTAAGGATATTCCTACCAATAATAAGACGTATTTTTTAAAATGATATTTACCCTGTACAAGGCTCGGGAGTCACTCGAAATAAAGAGTTGCAAAATAAGAAACGCATTTTTAGCTGATATGCTGATTTTTTAAACGCCGCTTAGATATGGGACAAAACCGAAATTATGGGGTACCCAGTGATTATTGAATCAGTTGTAATAAGTTCTATCGAAACAAGCTTGATAATCATTACACCACGTCGGAGTGCCCTAGTTACATCGTATATTTGTTAGCCTTATATTTGAACAAGTCATGATTGCAGTGATCTAAGAAGCATTTTCTTGGGACTCGGTTCAACAAATCCGTGGTTCGGGAAAAGAATGCGCTCGCGTGGAAGTTACATCTCACAAATTAAATACGAATGGAATGATGACGATTCAGTATATTATGCTTAGCATGGCTAGTCGTGGCCGTGAAGGTTAGGAGTGGTGGAATGTAGTTTGTTTGAGCACTTACCAGTGACACATAGATAAAGCTGTGAGAAGCTTGTGACGTTTCGTCTGTAAGATATAAGTTGTTCGGAGGAAAATTAACTTATCATCCACAATGAAACGGAGACGCTTTTGGAATCTATATATACTGGTAAGGGAAGACTGTGTAGCTCATACCCATATATAGCAATAATACTTTATTTTTGGCCTGTCCTTAATCGCTGATACAACTAACTATATTTTATATGCCAGTATAATAGAAATTCGAAAATTATATCTTAGCTTATATTCCGTACACATATATACAATATGTTGAACCGAAATCTTCTAATGTTATGGCTACTCAGTCAGTTAAATACCATACGTGATACACGCTTTGGCGATCATGTCTCGAAAAAACACGACTGACTGAGCAAGAAATTATCTCGCAGTAGGCTGGCATTGTTTTCAGCGGTAGACTGGTTGCCAGCCAAGGCTATAAAACCCAATCTGTCCTACTATTTAACCCATAACCAGAGGGAAAAGGCGGGTTTATGCCTTTCCCAAGGATATTTGTGAGAAAGTGAATGCAAGAATTCAACTGAATTCGAACTCAACTCACCGATTTGTCGTTCCGAGTCGATATCCACTGCACCACAACGCACATCATATTATGACTACTAGTTTTATATTTATTTCTCTATTGATTTGCATATAATGTTGGAACGTGCAGGATTTATGAAATATGAATAAAGGTAAGAGTGTTAACGTTAGTCTGCTTTAAACCTATTCACACCAACCTCACAAACATAATTTGATACATTTCAGGAACAAAAGTGTTAATTCTATCAGCCACAACCTGGATGCCTTATTACATTCTGTAATCATTAATATCAACTGATTTCTGTGTTGATATTGATGTACGCTACATTTGGTTCTACTTCCTGTCTAAGGCGGAAAATTATTCGTGCATACCAAAGATACTTCGTTTCAAAAATGTCTGACACATAAAACATTCAGGAATTGATATAACATTAAAAAATAAATCACTTTTGCCAAAGCTTCCCTCGTTAATACTGTGGCACTATACCCAGTTCGTTACTTTCAATAAGCTCTAAGTGTGAATTCGAGTCATACTTGGATGCACTATAGCTATGAATCTACTGCTTATGTTGGGCAACAAACATTTTTAGACAAGATATATATATATATATATATATATATATATATATAATGAATTATACTTTAGAAAATGTCAAACTTACAATCTACTACAAAAGTGTACATTTTGTTTCGATATACAAACACAATGTCTCATCAGGTAGTAAAGGATATTTTTTTAAAAAGATGTAAATTATCTTCCTTATATTGGCATTTTGTGTGTGTACGAGGTAGATGGGATAGGGAAAATGAGAAACCAGAATGGGGTAGCATAAAAAGGGGTAAAGATGAAATAAAAAACGGAGGAAAACGGGAGAGAAAGGACTAAAGAGAATTACGAAAGAATAAAAAAAGGACCCAGGTTTAGATAGGAAGCAAAGTATAGTCATATCCAACCTTTGATGACACAGCGTCTGAGCTTATCAAAGAGAGAGAAGTAAGAAAATTTAATTCGGATATATATATATAACGCACATCAGATATATATATATATCCGATGTGCGTTGTGGTGCAGTGGATATCGGCTTGGAAAAAGACTTATATATATATATATATATATCTCGGCCTAAGCATTCGAGAAATCTTAGTAATGCATTTCCTGACAGTTATCGAAGCTACGTCCCCCTTCGTTTTGGAAATCTTTATGTGCTGTATTTCTTCAAGTCGTAGGGATCATGGCACCTTGACAAACTTTCTATCTTTTGTTTTTTTAACCAAAGGTTTTCTAGCTTTTTGTATGTAGGATATTGACTGATATCAATATTCCTCAAATAACATCGTAGAAACCTCTCAATTCGTATTTAAACCAACAACTATTGGTCTGCTTATTGAGAAATACTATTTTTATGACACTAAGTCTTTAAAATATTTTAATCATAACATTTGATAAACTAACAACAGAAATAAAAACTTCGTGATCACAAGAACTATAGATAATTTCGGTGATATGCGTGATAATCAAATAGAACGATTCCCGTTAAGATATCAAAACAAACCAGGGATGGTGGGACAAACGAATGATGACTGATAACTGCAGGAGTATCAAAAGAGACTTAAATAACATTGAACGTAACAGACAATGAAGAAAGAGAAAAATTTACTATAGTTCTTATGGTCACGAAGTTTTTATTTCTGTTGTTAGTTTATTAAACGATTTGATTAAAATATTTTAAAGACTTAGAGTATGAATGTTATAGAAAAAAATAGTGTTTATCAATAATATCAATAAGCGATATTTGTTGATTTAAATACGAACTAAGATGTTTTTCCAATTTTATTTGAGGAATATTGATATCAGTCAATGTCCTATATAGAGAAAACAAATATAAAATATTTTTTACAAACATGAGGCATTTCTGTACAGCAAGAATGGTAGCAAAAAAAAAGTAAGGTAATTTTCAGATTCAACGCCATCAAATTAGCTAAAATGTTGTTTGATGTTTCGACACGATTTCAGAATTTTTTTGTTGGCCTGTGTAATCAAGTATTTTGATGCCCATCAAGGAATGTATATTATTCGGACTATTGTCCTCATCTTTGTTGCCATGTCTATATCTAATGGGTCATGTGCCTATAGACGTTGGTTACTTCCTGTGATTTGACCCAAAGAGTCGTGAGTTCAGTACCAAGCGACAGCAGTTGTGAACAAGTAACTTACAGGGTTAGAGGGAGATAATTTATGACTACCAAAAAGAGGCTCTACGCAAAAGGGATGGAGATGATATACCCCAGTGATTGTAATGAAGGGTTCTGTTCGAAATTCCTAGCACCTGAAGAAAGCTGGAGTGTACAACGGCCGAAACGTTGTACAAATGCCAACGAAGATGAGTACAATAGTCCGAATAGTGTAATTACAGTAAATACTGCCTCATCTCAAAAATATAGACAGATACCACCAAGAAATGTTATATTATCATATTTAGTGTCCTTTCATAGTATATTTGAAAATACTAGACGAAAATTACCTAAAATTAATACCAAGATTTATAATCAAACACTTCATTGCTCATGTTACTTCACATAATAAAATTTGAAAAGGTAAGGTGTGTTTCCCCAAACCCTTATCTAAAATGTCAGATGTACTGAAGCGGTTCCTAAGATCACTGGTGAAAAACAGAGTTTGAACTAGTCAAGCCTGATGGTCTTGGTAAAGATTACTTTTCTTGTTAACATTGTAAATTGGCTATAATAAATTGCTGCATCAGATAACAAAACCACATCATTTGAGGACTACCAACAGCAGCAACACGAAAAATGGATATCGCATGTAAATCTAAGAAAAAATAATGCTATAATCAAGATTTCGACATTCCACATTACTTCAAATAAAAGATTAGGAAGGAAACCTCTGACAATACTTAAAAGAATGACAATAACTTTTGGAGTTGATAAACGTATTTTTCTAAAAGAAATGTTTTTAGAGAAAGATTTGATAAATTTCAACCGAAAGCATTACTGAATATTCGCTCAATGAATGCCAAATGTTTCCTTATAGGGAAACGGTTATTGTTACAAGTACCGTACGTAAATAAGTTGAAAATTGAGTTTTGAAAATTGATTAAAACCATAAAAGCCTAGAATTGCGCAGTCAGATTTAAGAAGCAACAAATTAAATTCTTCAATCGAGCCAAACCATTGATGACAGTGTTTTAGAATGTAAGTGGTTATACGTATTTATAATAAACTCTTGAGTAGAATTAATATAAGTTTAAATTAAACTCTGTCTCATTTTATTTGATAAAAACGTATCAACTACATTGATCCAAACTTTTCTGTTTGTAAGTGTTTCTTGAAAGAGAAACAAAAAGATTTAAGTTAAAAGAAATTACTCTGTTTGAGTCGTTGAGAAATTTCAAATAGACAATACATCATTGCTGATGAAGCCACACGCCATTCATTTAAAAGCTAATTATTAGGTTAAGAAAAGCCAAAAAGAATCCAATATATTTTTAATTACATTTTAAATGATTTTTTTCGCCAATGAAAACTAATCTGCAATAACTTGATTTGTCTCCGTTTGACCCAAATTACTGAAAACATCAAGATAGGCGTGACTAGCTGTCAGTGTCTTCAGCCCAGAAACGAATGGATCACATGATCAAGTACCAGCATCCATATGTAAACAGGATCTTCTTATAAGAATAACATTATGCAAACACCACAATGACTTGGCTAGGCGTCCGGTTTTAAAAAAAAGGTTGGTGTTCATTTTATTTATATCCACTACGATTTACAACTCCATATACACGCATTAATCTCTGGCTACATTGAGTATATTTAAAAGGGTTTTCATACTGTTGCGATTAAAATAGAACAAATACAACCCGTTAGTTTGGTTTGGTTTATTTTATTTTACGTCATATCAAACTCAATGTAATATTTAATGCTGACAAGATATTTAAGAAAAGGTTCATATGAAAAGAATATATATTCTTTGTAAGAAATCAGTTTGTAGATCAGGTTTCATTGACTTATGTTGAAAGATATATTTATATCGAGAGTTAATTGGTAATGTTTTTTCTTAAAAATGTATTACAGGTATCTTTACTATAAAAATCTATTTTCATACTTTCTTAGTTTAAAAGGTGCTACCACCCCGGGTCTTGATGGCCCTGGGAAAAACAGCAATTAAAAGGTGATTTTGCACTCAGTTAAAACTTCTGAAAACCTTGCTGTCGGATATAGTTTATCATTATACTGGATCCCCCTTGTTAAACGTTTGTATAATATGATGATTGATTTCGTGCAGTTTGAATTTTTATCTTATTTCATGTGGTTTTTGCAAAACATATTGCTTGAGAAAAATGACTTTTTACTCACATCCAAGGTATTTAAATTACTTTAAACTTTATTTTTAATGGATACCCGTATTTGAGAAGACGTTCAGTTTTCTTTTAAAGAATATTTATTTCTTCAATGCGTCTGCAAAACTAGAGACAACTTATTAAAAAAAGGTGTCTCCGTCGGTAGGATTCTAACCGATGTTGCTATTTGCAGGGGAAACCAGTGTGTTTTATTTAAAGTTAAATAAAACACTCTGTTCACACTCTGAGGTGACATTTACTCCAAAAGTTTTCTGGTGTGTGTTGCCGGTAGACGAAATAAATACTATAATAACAGTTAAATAATAACATTAAAATAATATACGGGTATGCGTTAAAAGCTACCTATATATATATATATATATATATATATATATATATATATTATATTATATATATATATATATATATATATATATTATATTATTATATTATTATATATATATATATATATATATATATATATATATATATATATATATATATATATATATATATATAATAATATATATATAATAATATAATATATATATATATATATATATATATATAATATAATATATATATATATATATATATATATATATTATATTATATTATATATATATAATATATATATATATTATTATTATTATTATTATATATATATATATATATATATATATATATATATATATATATATATATATATATATATATATATATATATATATATATATATATATATATATATAATATAAGATAAGTGTGCGATGCCTCTAAATGTGGCAGAACATAATATTTATAATATACGCATCCCCGAAAACATGGCCTACCTCAACTACACTTTCATGCACCTGAATAGAATCATCTGGAAGTCAGTAGATATTAATAAAAGTAAAGAATATTTTCCACCGGGCGAGCTTAGGATGGTAGAATTTGTCGGTGCTGTCCCCAAAAGAACCCCCGCTAAAGATCAGGATCTAAAAAGAAGTATTTATTTCGTCTACCGGCAGTTAATATAATATATATATTATATATAATATAATATATATATTATATTATATATATATATATTTAGTGACGTAAATTAATGAATATACATATGAGGAGGGTGTACATATGTATATTATTACTCTTCAGGTGCAAGTAAAACATTGCTCAATATATGAACAGAGCTGTATGTTATATATATATATATTAATAAATATACATATTATCCTACGTCTATAACACGACTCGTGGTTTCTTGTGTTATGCAATCATCAGGTGCATATTACAAACTGACAGTTTAATGGATTTTAATTTAATTTCACTAGATGATCGATCTTATAAAGTTTTTTGTAACAATATTAAAACAATCTTAACTGCGTTTTTTGTAAAAATATTAAAAATTTAAATATTCTACGGTTATATGTAGATAAAATTTAAATTTAAAATTCAAAATTTAAATAAAAATAAAAATAAAAATAAAATGCAGGTAAAAAAACCAATGGAGCGTAAATCATGACACTTAGAAATTTAAATATTCAAATATTACATGTACATTAAAAATGTAGGGAAAACTAAACATTAAAATTTTAGGGAAAATTACAATTTTAAAATTTTTTATAAAATTAAAATAATATAAAATAAAAAAATAAAAATAAAAAATAAAATATTGAATTAATAATTAAAAATTAACCAATTCCAAGAGCCAAAATAAAAGGACTTTAAATCATAATAGTTAAAAGTAATAAGAAATTAAGGAAGAAAAAAGAAAGAAAGAATGAAATAAATAAATAAACAAATAGGTAAACGAAAGAGGAATTTATATCAATCTGGGCTGGGTCTAAGAATTTGAGTAAGTATTTTTTCTATGACAGCATGTGGACATTAAATCAGTTTTTTATTTAACAAATATGGATTATTGATATAGTTTAAGATGCCAAGATTTGCTAAAAGGTATAGATTACATTTATCTTCTTTTCCATTGTAATGTTTTTTTTCAGTTACGATATTCCAGGTAATAAATGGATTCTTGCTGTTGTTTTTATTTAATTTCAATAATGTACGAATAATGCAGTAAACTTGCTTTATTTATTGTTGTTTAAAGACAAAATATGGTTGTTAAATCTTATCTTTCAACTGTTAGAAGTTTTCAAAATAAAATTTAATATCATTATCAAGCAAATGAATTCGAGCTCTGTAAACAATACTTTCGGATATACATTAGCGGTTCAATGGGCAAGCTTTATTATTTCGGCAGTTGCAATAATTTTTAGAAAGGTCAGTTATGCTATTAGTTAGGTGACAGATGTTGTTTATGTAGGCCAGATATTTATTTGATATCCTAGCATTTTGTTGTGAAATATATTTGTCTATGTTTATATATATATATATATATTATTAGGCGACCCCAGTTTTTTAAAAGTAATACTGTATTTAATATTATTGTCAGTATTTAATGTCAAGTGGAAATAGAATGGTTCTTTTATTATTATTACTTTGCAAAATTCTATACGGCAAGGTATGAAATCGTCTGAATCACGCTGAATTTTCTTCATTCTTTCCTTGATGAAACTGCAATATAGTTAATTATTAAATATTTAGAAATTCATTTGATGCACATGTTATTGTGCAGTATTAACATAAGAAGCATTCTATTTTCATTTACAATTATTCACTTGGCAATAAATACTAAAATAGTATGAAATACATCATATTGTTAAAACACTGGGGTTGCCTAACTATTATGGCCGGTAGTGTATATATATAATATATATATATATATATATATATGTATATATATATAGGGGGTGCGTGTGCCTATATATATATATATATATATATATATATATATATAAATAGGGGGTGCGTGTGCCTGTGTGTTTATACCAGTCTATGAGATTTCACATTTATTGTGAAACTTTTAAGTATCGTCGGAGCTTAAGAGAGAAATGGAAAAGAAACATTGATTTTAATATTTCTTAATATTTTTATAAAAGAAAAATAGAATATCTGTCTTTGTAAGTGTTCCGGTTTGGTTTAATTGCTTTTACCGCTTATCCATTTCAGTTGGTTATTAATACCGACAAAACCTTTAAGATAGGTTCAAAAGAATAGACTATGTATTGTAGGAAGGTTTAATTGACGTATTTTTTGTAAAGCGAGTGACTAATGTATTGTTGGTAATTCTTTTTTTTTCAAAGATGTATTGCTGGTAATAGTTTTTAAAAATGTTGTATTTTTACAATAAATATCTATTATTATTCTTTAATGGTGTTTTAACCCCAGCTAGAACTCTAACATGTGCTACCATCTTGCGTCAGAGAAGACTTGAGTAGTGTATATATATAATATATATATATATATATAGGGGGGGGTGTGCCTATGTATATATATATATATATATATATATATATATATATATATATATAGGGGTGCGTGTGCCTGTGTGTTTATACCAGTCTATGAGATTTCATATTTATTGTGAAACTTTTAAGTATTGCTGGTAATACTTTTTAAAAATGTTGTATTTTTACAATAAATATCTACTATTATTCTTTAATGGTGTTTTAACCCCAGCTAGAACTCTAACATGTGCTACCATCTTGCGTCAGAGAAGACTTGAGTATAACGGTAATGATGTAATGAATGGTAAAAATACATGATAAACATTTTAAAAAAATAACTACATAAAAATACAAACAGAGAATCTAAATTAATCCGGGTCAACCTATTTCAGCAGGTATTTATTTCTATGCTTCTTTTGTTTAGTAAACTAGGGTTATGTAGATATCTTAAGATAAGTTTTCAAGAAGGCATAAGTTGTATTTATTTTCTATTCCATTATAAGATTTGGCTTTTGTGATTATGTCCCAGGTAAAAATAGGATTTTGCTGTTGTTTTTTAAT